>CAXARU010000001.1:0-187500 GCA_963971365.1 Lasioglossum villosulum
CATTTTATATGAAAATTTATTCAATTAAAATTTTACAACTAAAATACTATTAACGAAATTATTTTATATTAAATTTATAACTCAATTTAAATTGCATAAATCAAATACTACTAACAAAATCATTTTATATAAAAATTTATTCAATTGAAATTTTACAACTAAAATACTATTAACAAAATTATTTTATATGAAATTTATTTCTCAATTTGAATTTCACAAATCAAATACTATTAACAAAATCATTTTATATAAAAATTTATTCAATTAAAATTTTACAACTAAAATACTATTAACAAAATTATTTTATATGATATTTTATCCTCAATTTAAATTTCATAAATCAAATACTACTAACAAAATCATTTTATATAAAAATTTATTCAATTAAAATTTTACAACTATAATGCTATTAACAAAATCATTTTATATGAAATTTATCACTGAATTTAAATTTCATTTATCAAATACTATTATTACAATCATTATATATAATTTTATTCAATTAAAATTTTGCAACTAAAATATTATTCACAAAATTATTTTATATGAAATTTATTTCTCAATTTGAATTTCACAAATCAAATACTATTAACAAAATCATTTTTATGAAAATTTATTCAATTGAAATTTTACAACTAAAATACTATTAACAAAATTATTTTATATGACATTTATAACTCAATTCAAATTTCATTACTCAAATACTATTAATACAATCATTATATATAATTTTATTCAATTAAACTTTTACAACTAAAATACTATTAACAAAATTATTTTATATGAAATTTATTCCTCAATTTGAATTTCATTAATCAAATACTATTAATACAATCAGTTTATATGAAAAGTTATTTAATAAAAATTTTACAACTAAAATACTATTAACAAAATTATTTTATATGAAATTTATTCCTCAATTTAAATTTGATTAATCAAATACTATTAATAAAATCAATTCTTATGAAATTTATTCCTCAATTTAAATTTGAAAAATCAAATACTATTAACAAAATCATTTCATATGAAAATTTATTCAATTAAACTTTTACAACTAAAATACTATTAACAAAATTATTTTATATGAAATTTATAACTCAATTTAAATTTCATAAATCAAATACTACTAACAAAATCATTTTATATAAAAATTTATTCAATTAAAATTTTACAACTATAATGCTATTAACAAAATCATTTTATCTGAAATTTATTCCTTAATTTGAATTTCACAAATCAAATACTATTAACAAAATCATTTTATATGAAAATTTATTCAATTAAAATTTTACAACTAAAATACTATTAACAAAATTATTTTATATGAAATTTATTCCTCAATTTGAATTTCATTAATCAAATACTATTAATACAATCAGTTTATATGAAAAGTTATTTAATAAAAATTTTACAACTAAAATACTATTAACAAAATTATTTTATATGAAATTTATTCCTCAATTTAAATTTGATTAATCAAATACTATTAATAAAATCAATTCTTATGAAATTTATTCCTCAATTTAAATTTGAAAAATCAAATACTATTAACAAAATCATTTCATATGAATATTTATTCAATTAAACTTTTACAACTAAAATACTATTAACAAAATTATTTTATATGAAATTTATAACTCAATTTAAATTTCATAAATCAAATAATACTAACAAAATAATTTTATATAAAAATTTATCCAATTGAAATTTTACAACTAAAATACTATTAACAAAATTATTTTATATGAAATTTATTTCTCAATTTGAATTTCACAAATCAAATACTATTAACAAAATCATTTTATATAAAAATTTATTCAATTAAAATTTTACAACTAAAATACTATTAACAAAATTATTTTATATGATATTTTATCCTCAATTTAAATTTCATAAATCAAATACTACTAACAAAATCATTTTCTATAAAAATTTATTCAATTAAAATTTTACAACTATAATGCTATTAACAAAATCATTTTATCTGAAATTTATTCCTTAATTTGAATTTCACAAATCAAATACTATTAACAAAATCATTTTATATGAAAATTTATTCAATTAAAATTTTACAACTAAAATACTATTAACAAAATTATTTTATATGAAATTTATTCCTCAATTTGAATTTCATTAATCAAATACTATTAATACAATCAGTTTATATGAAAAGTTATTTAATAAAAATTTTACAACTAAAATACTATTAACAAAATTATTTTATATGAAATTTATTCCTCAATTTAAATTTGATTAATCAAATACTATTAATAAAATCAATTCTTATGAAATTTATTCCTCAATTTAAATTTGAAAAATCAAATACTATTAACAAAATCATTTTTATGAAAATTTATTCAATTGAAATTTTACAACTAAAATACTATTAACAAAATTATTTTATATGACATTTATAACTCAATTCAAATTTCATTACTCAAATACTATTAATACAATCATTATATATAATTTTATTCAATTAAACTTTTACAACTAAAATACTATTAACAAAATTATTTTATATGAAATTTATAACTCAATTTAAATTTCATAAATCAAATACTACTAACAAAATCATTTTATATAAAAATTTATTCAATTAAAATTTTACAACTATAATGCTATTAACAAAATCATTTTATCTGAAATTTATTCCTTAATTTGAATTTCACAAATCAAATACTATTAACAAAATCATTTTATATGAAAATTTATTCAATTAAAATTTTACAACTAAAATACTACTAACAAAATTATTTTATATGAAATTTATTCCTCAATTTGAATTTCACAAATCAAATACTATTAACAAAATCATTTTATATGAAAAGTTATTTAATAAAAATTTTACAACTAAAATACTATTAACAAAATTATTTTATATGAAATTTATTCCTCAATTTAAATTTGATTAATCAAATACAATTAATAAAATCAATTCTTATGAAATTTATTCCTCAATTTAAATTTGAAAAATCAAATACTATTAACAAAATTATTTTATATGACATTTATAACTCAATTCAAATTTCATTACTCAAATACTATTAATACAATCATTATATATAATTTTATTCAATTAAACTTTTACAACTAAAATACTATTAACAAAATTATTTTATATGAAATTTATAACTCAATTTAAATTTCATAAATCAAATAATACTAACAAAATAATTTTATATAAAAATTTATTCAATTGAAATTTTACAACTAAAATACTATTAACAAAATTATTTTATATGAAATTTATTTCTCAATTTGAATTTCACAAATCAAATACTATTAACAAAATCATTTTATATAAAAATTTATTCAATTAAAATTTTACAACTAAAATACTATTAACAAAATTATTTTATATGATATTTTATCCTCAATTTAAATTTCATAAATCAAATACTACTAACAAAATCATTTTATATAAAAATTTATTCAATTAAAATTTTACAACTATAATGCTATTAACAAAATCATTTTATATGAAATTTATCACTGAATTTAAATTTCATTTATCAAATACTATTATTACAATCATTATATATAATTTTATTCAATTAAAATTTTGCAACTAAAATATTATTCACAAAATTATTTTATATGAAATTTATTTCTCAATTTGAATTTCACAAATCAAATACTATTAACAAAATCATTTTTATGAAAATTTATTCAATTGAAATTTTACAACTAAAATACTATTAACAAAATTATTTTATATGACATTTATAACTCAATTCAAATTTCATTACTCAAATACTATTAATACAATCATTATATATAATTTTATTCAATTAAACTTTTACAACTAAAATACTATTAACAAAATTATTTTATATGAAATTTATTCCTCAATTTGAATTTCATTAATCAAATACTATTAATACAATCAGTTTATATGAAAAGTTATTTAATAAAAATTTTACAACTAAAATACTATTAACAAAATTATTTTATATGAAATTTATTCCTCAATTTAAATTTGATTAATCAAATACTATTAATAAAATCAATTCTTATGAAATTTATTCCTCAATTTAAATTTGAAAAATCAAATACTATTAACAAAATCATTTCATATGAAAATTTATTCAATTAAACTTTTACAACTAAAATACTATTAACAAAATTATTTTATATGAAATTTATAACTCAATTTAAATTTCATAAATCAAATACTACTAACAAAATCATTTTATATAAAAATTTATTCAATTAAAATTTTACAACTATAATGCTATTAACAAAATCATTTTATCTGAAATTTATTCCTTAATTTGAATTTCACAAATCAAATACTATTAACAAAATCATTTTATATGAAAATTTATTCAATTAAAATTTTACAACTAAAATACTATTAACAAAATTATTTTATATGAAATTTATTCCTCAATTTGAATTTCATTAATCAAATACTATTAATACAATCAGTTTATATGAAAAGTTATTTAATAAAAATTTTACAACTAAAATACTATTAACAAAATTATTTTATATGAAATTTATTCCTCAATTTAAATTTGATTAATCAAATACTATTAATAAAATCAATTCTTATGAAATTTATTCCTCAATTTAAATTTGAAAAATCAAATACTATTAACAAAATCATTTCATATGAATATTTATTCAATTAAACTTTTACAACTAAAATACTATTAACAAAATTATTTTATATGAAATTTATAACTCAATTTAAATTTCATAAATCAAATAATACTAACAAAATAATTTTATATAAAAATTTATCCAATTGAAATTTTACAACTAAAATACTATTAACAAAATTATTTTATATGAAATTTATTTCTCAATTTGAATTTCACAAATCAAATACTATTAACAAAATCATTTTATATAAAAATTTATTCAATTAAAATTTTACAACTAAAATACTATTAACAAAATTATTTTATATGATATTTTATCCTCAATTTAAATTTCATAAATCAAATACTACTAACAAAATCATTTTCTATAAAAATTTATTCAATTAAAATTTTACAACTATAATGCTATTAACAAAATCATTTTATCTGAAATTTATTCCTTAATTTGAATTTCACAAATCAAATACTATTAACAAAATCATTTTATATGAAAATTTATTCAATTAAAATTTTACAACTAAAATACTATTAACAAAATTATTTTATATGAAATTTATTCCTCAATTTGAATTTCATTAATCAAATACTATTAATACAATCAGTTTATATGAAAAGTTATTTAATAAAAATTTTACAACTAAAATACTATTAACAAAATTATTTTATATGAAATTTATTCCTCAATTTAAATTTGATTAATCAAATACTATTAATAAAATCAATTCTTATGAAATTTATTCCTCAATTTAAATTTGAAAAATCAAATACTATTAACAAAATCATTTTTATGAAAATTTATTCAATTGAAATTTTACAACTAAAATACTATTAACAAAATTATTTTATATGACATTTATAACTCAATTCAAATTTCATTACTCAAATACTATTAATACAATCATTATATATAATTTTATTCAATTAAACTTTTACAACTAAAATACTATTAACAAAATTATTTTATATGAAATTTATAACTCAATTTAAATTTCATAAATCAAATACTACTAACAAAATCATTTTATATAAAAATTTATTCAATTAAAATTTTACAACTATAATGCTATTAACAAAATCATTTTATCTGAAATTTATTCCTTAATTTGAATTTCACAAATCAAATACTATTAACAAAATCATTTTATATGAAAATTTATTCAATTAAAATTTTACAACTAAAATACTACTAACAAAATTATTTTATATGAAATTTATTCCTCAATTTGAATTTCACAAATCAAATACTATTAACAAAATCATTTTATATGAAAAGTTATTTAATAAAAATTTAACAACTAAAATACTATTAACAAAATTATTTTATATGAAATTTATTCCTCAATTTAAATTTGATTAATCAAATACTATTAATAAAATCAATTCTTATGAAATTTATTCCTCAATTTAAATTTGAAAAATCAAATACTATTAACAAAATTATTTTATATGACATTTATAACTCAATTCAAATTTCATTACTCAAATACTATTAATACAATCATTATATATAATTTTATTCAATTAAACTTTTACAACTAAAATACTATTAACAAAATTATTTTATATGAAATTTATAACTCAATTTAAATTTCATAAATCAAATACTACTAACAAAATCATTTTATATAAAAATTTATTCAATTCAAATTTTACAACTATAATGCTATTAACAAAATCATTTTATCTGAAATTTATTCCTTAATTTGAATTTCACAAATCAAATACTATTAACAAAATCATTTTATATGAAAATTTATTCAATTAAAATTTTAAAACTAAAATACTATTAACAAAATTATTTTATATGAAATTTATAACTCAATTTAAATTTCATAAATCAAATACTACTAACAAAATCATTTGATATAAAAATTTATTCAATTAAAATTTTACAACTAAAATACTATTAACGAAATTATTTTATATTAAATTTATAACTCAATTTAAATTGCATAAATCAAATACTACTAACAAAATCATTTTACATAAAAATTGATTCAATTAAAATTTTACAACTAAAATACTATTAACAAAATTATTTTATATGAAATTTATTCCTCAATTTGAATTTCATTAATCAAATACTATTAATACAATCAGTTTATATGAAAAGTTATTTAATAAAAATTTTACAACTAAAATACTATTAACAAAATTATTTTATATGAAATTTATTCCTCAATTTAAATTTGATTAATCAAATACTATTAATAAAATCAATTCTTATGAAATTTATTCCTCAATTTAAATTTGAAAAATCAAATACTATTAACAAAATCATTTCATATGAAAATTTATTCAATTCAAATTTTACAACTAAAATACTATTAACAAAATTATTTTATATGAAATTTATAACTCAATTTAAATTTCATAAATCAAATACTACTAACAAAATCATTTTATATAAAAATTTATTCAATTAAAATTTTACAACTATAATGCTATTAACAAAATCATTTTATCTGAAATTTATTCCTTAATTTGAATTTCACAAATCAAATACTATTAACAAAATCATTTTATATGAAAATTTATTCAATTAAAATTTTACAACTAAAATACTATTAACAAAATTATTTTATATGAAATTTATTCCTCAATTTGAATTTCACAAATCAAATACTATTAACAAAATCATTTTATATGAAAAGTTATTTAATAAAAATTTTACAACTAAAATACTATTAACAAAATTATTTTATATGAAATTTATTCCTCAATTTGAATTTCATTAATCAAATACTATTAATACAATCAGTTTATATGAAAAGTTATTTAATAAAAATTTTACAACTAAAATACTATTAACAAAATTATTTTATATGAAATTTATTCCTCAATTTAAATTTGATTAATCAAATACTATTAATAAAATCAATTCTTATGAAATTTATTCCTCAATTTAAATTTGAAAAATCAAATACTATTAACAAAATCATTTCATATGAATATTTATTCAATTAAACTTTTACAACTAAAATACTATTAACAAAATTATTTTATATGAAATTTATAACTCAATTTAAATTTCATAAATCAAATAATACTAACAAAATAATTTTATATAAAAATTTATTCAATTGAAATTTTACAACTAAAATACTATTAACAAAATTATTTTATATGAAATTTATTTCTCAATTTGAATTTCACAAATCAAATACTATTAACAAAATCATTTTATATAAAAATTTATTCAATTAAAATTTTACAACTAAAATACTATTAACAAAATTATTTTATATGATATTTTATCCTCAATTTAAATTTCATAAATCAAATACTACTAACAAAATCATTTTATATAAAAATTTATTCAATTAAAATTTTACAACTATAATGCTATTAACAAAATCATTTTATATGAAATTTATCACTGAATTTAAATTTCATTTATCAAATACTATTATTACAATCATTATATATAATTTTATTCAATTAAAATTTTGCAACTAAAATATTATTCACAAAATTATTTTATATGAAATTTATTTCTCAATTTGAATTTCACAAATCAAATACTATTAACAAAATCATTTTTATGAAAATTTATTCAATTGAAATTTTACAACTAAAATACTATTAACAAAATTATTTTATATGACATTTATAACTCAATTCAAATTTCATTACTCAAATACTATTAATACAATCATTATATATAATTTTATTCAATTAAACTTTTACAACTAAAATACTATTAACAAAATTATTTTATATGAAATTTATAACTCAATTTAAATTTCATAAATCAAATACTACTAACAAAATCATTTTATATAAAAATTTATTCAATTAAAATTTTACAACTATAATGCTATTAACAAAATCATTTTATCTGAAATTTATTCCTTAATTTGAATTTCACAAATCAAATACTATTAACAAAATCATTTTATATGAAAATTTATTCAATTAAAATTTTAAAACTAAAATACTATTAACAAAATTATTTTATATGAAATTTATAACTCAATTTAAATTTCATAAATCAAATACTACTAACAAAATCATTTGATATAAAAATTTATTCAATTAAAATTTTACAACTAAAATACTATTAACGAAATTATTTTATATTAAATTTATAACTCAATTTAAATTGCATAAATCAAATACTACTAACAAAATCATTTTACATAAAAATTGATTCAATTAAAATTTTACAACTAAAATACTATTAACAAAATTATTTTATATGAAATTTATTCCTCAATTTGAATTTCATTAATCAAATACTATTAATACAATCAGTTTATATGAAAAGTTATTTAATAAAAATTTTACAACTAAAATACTATTAACAAAATTATTTTATATGAAATTTATTCGTCAATTTAAATTTGATTAATCAAATACTATTAATAAAATCAATTCTTATGAAATTTATTCCTCAATTTAAATTTGAAAAATCAAATACTATTAACAAAATCATTTCATATGAAAATTTATTCAATTCAAATTTTACAACTAAAATACTATTAACAAAATTATTTTATATGAAATTTATAACTCAATTTAAATTTCATAAATCAAATACTACTAACAAAATCATTTTATATAAAAATTTATTCAATTAAAATTTTACAACTATAATGCTATTAACAAAATCATTTTATCTGAAATTTATTCCTTAATTTGAATTTCACAAATCAAATACTATTAACAAAATCATTTTATATGAAAATTTATTCAATTAAAATTTTACAACTAAAATACTATTAACAAAATTATTTTATATGAAATTTATTCCTCAATTTGAATTTCACAAATCAAATACTATTAACAAAATCATTTTATATGAAAAGTTATTTAATAAAAATTTTACAACTAAAATACTATTAACAAAATTATTTTATATGAAATTTATTCCTCAATTTGAATTTCATTAATCAAATACTATTAATACAATCAGTTTATATGAAAAGTTATTTAATAAAAATTTTACAACTAAAATACTATTAACAAAATTATTTTATATGAAATTTATTCCTCAATTTAAATTTGATTAATCAAATACTATTAATAAAATCAATTCTTATGAAATTTATTCCTCAATTTAAATTTGAAAAATCAAATACTATTAACAAAATCATTTCATATGAATATTTATTCAATTAAACTTTTACAACTAAAATACTATTAACAAAATTATTTTATATGAAATTTATAACTCAATTTAAATTTCATAAATCAAATAATACTAACAAAATAATTTTATATAAAAATTTATTCAATTGAAATTTTACAACTAAAATACTATTAACAAAATTATTTTATATGAAATTTATTTCTCAATTTGAATTTCACAAATCAAATACTATTAACAAAATCATTTTATATAAAAATTTATTCAATTAAAATTTTACAACTAAAATACTATTAACAAAATTATTTTATATGATATTTTATCCTCAATTTAAATTTCATAAATCAAATACTACTAACAAAATCATTTTATATAAAAATTTATTCAATTAAAATTTTACAACTATAATGCTATTAACAAAATCATTTTATATGAAATTTATCACTGAATTTAAATTTCATTTATCAAATACTATTATTACAATCATTATATATAATTTTATTCAATTAAAATTTTGCAACTAAAATATTATTCACAAAATTATTTTATATGAAATTTATTTCTCAATTTGAATTTCACAAATCAAATACTATTAACAAAATCATTTTTATGAAAATTTATTCAATTGAAATTTTACAACTAAAATACTATTAACAAAATTATTTTATATGACATTTATAACTCAATTCAAATTTCATTACTCAAATACTATTAATACAATCATTATATATAATTTTATTCAATTAAACTTTTACAACTAAAATACTATTAACAAAATTATTTTATATGAAATTTATAACTCAATTTAAATTTCATAAATCAAATACTACTAACAAAATCATTTTATATAAAAATTTATTCAATTAAAATTTTACAACTATAATGCTATTAACAAAATCATTTTATCTGAAATTTATTCCTTAATTTGAATTTCACAAATCAAATACTATTAACAAAATCATTTTATATGAAAATTTATTCAATTAAAATTTTACAACTAAAATACTACTAACAAAATTATTTTATATGAAATTTATTCCTCAATTTGAATTTCACAAATCAAATACTATTAACAAAATCATTTTATATGAAAAGTTATTTAATAAAAATTTTACAACTAAAATACTATTAACAAAATTATTTTATATGAAATTTATTCCTCAATTTAAATTTGATTAATCAAATACTATTAATAAAATCAATTCTTATGAAATTTATTCCTCAATTTAAATTTGAAAAATCAAATACTATTAACAAAATCATTTCATATGAAAATTTATTCAATTAAAATTTTACAACTATAATGCTATTAACAAAATCATTTTATATGAAATTTATCACTGAATTTAAATTTCATAAATCAAATACTACTAACAAAATAATTTTATATAAAAATTTATTCAATTGAAATTTTACAACTAAAATACTATTAACAAAATTATTTTATATGAAATTTATTTCTCAATTTGAATTTCACAAATCAAATACTATTAACAAAATCATTTTATATAAAAATTTATTCAATTAAAATTTTACAACTATAATGCTATTAACAAAATCATTTTATCTGAAATTTATTCCTTAATTTGAATTTCACAAATCAAATACTATTAACAAAATCATTTTATATGAAAATTTATTCAATTAAAATTTTACAACTAAAATACTATTAACAAAATTATTTTATATGAAATTTATTCCTCAATTTGAATTTCATTAATCAAATACTATTAATACAATCAGTTTATTTGAAAAGTTATTTAATAAAAATTTTACAACTAAAATACTATTAACGAAAATTATTTTATATGAAATTTATTCCTCAATTTAAATTTGATTAATCAAATACTATTAATAAAATCAATTCTTATGAAATTTATTCCTCAATTTAAATTTGAAAAATCAAATACTATTAACAAAATCATTTCATATGAATATTTATTCAATTAAACTTTTACAACTAAAATACTATTAACAAAATTATTTTATATGAAATTTATAACTCAATTTAAATTTCATAAATCAAATACTACTAACAAAATAATTTTATATAAAAATTTATTCAATTGAAATTTTACAACTAAAATACTATTAACAAAATTATTTTATATGAACTTTATTTCTCAATTTGAATTTCACAAATCAAATACTATTAACAAAATCATTTTATATAAAAATTTATTCAATTAAAATTTTACAACTAAAATACTATTAACAAAATTATTTTATATGATATTTTATCCTCAATTTAAATTTCATAAATCAAATACTACTAACAAAATCATTTTATATAAAAATTTATTCAATTAAAATTTTACAACTATAATGCTATTAACAAAATCATTTTATATGAAATTTATCACTGAATTTAAATTTCATTTATCAAATACTATTATTACAATCATTATATATAATTTTATTCAATTAAAATTTTGCAACTAAAATATTATTCACAAAATTATTTTATATGAAATTTATTTCTCAATTTGAATTTCACAAATCAAATACTATTAACAAAATCATTTTATATGAAAATTTATTCAATTGAAATTTTACAACTAAAATACTATTAACAAAATTATTTTATATGACATTTATAACTCAATTCAAATTTCATTACTCAAATACTATTAATACAATCATTATATATAATTTTATTCGATTAAAATTTTACAACTAAAATACTATTAACAAAATCATTTTATATGAAATTTAAAACTCAATTTAAATTTCATAAATCAAATACTACTAACAAAATCATTTTATATAAAAATTTATTCAATTAAAATTTTACAACTAAAATACTATTAACAAAATCATTTTATCTGAAATTTATTCCTTAAATTGAATTTCACAAATCAAATACTATTAACAAAATCATTTCATATGAAAATTTATTCAATTAAACTTTTACAACTAAAATACTATTAACAAAATTATTTTATATGAAATTTATAACTCAATTTAAATTTCATAAATCAAATACTACTAACAAAATCATTTTATATAAAAATTTATTCAATTAAAATTTTACAACTATAATGCTATTAACAAAATCATTTTATCTGAAATTTATTCCTTAATTTGAATTTCACAAATCAAATACTATTAACAAAATCATTTTATATGAAAATTTATTCAATTAAAATTTTACAACAATAATGCTATTAACAAAATTATTTTATTTGATATTTATTCCTCAATTTGAATTTCACAAATCAAATACTATTAACAACATCATTTTATATGAAAATTTATTCAATTAAAATTTTACAACTAAAATACTATTAACGAAATTATTTTATATTAAATTTATAACTCAATTTAAATTGCATAAATCAAATACTACTAACAAAATCATTTTATATAAAAATTTATTCAATTGAAATTTTACAACTAAAATACTATTAACAAAATTATTTTATATGACATTTATAACTCAATTCAAATTTCATTACTCAAATACTATTAATACAATCATTATATATAATTTTATTCAATTAAACTTTTACAACTAAAATACTATTAACAAAATTATTTTATATGAAATTTATTCCTCAATTTGAATTTCATTAATCAAATACTATTAATACAATCAGTTTATATGAAAAGTTATTTAATAAAAATTTTACAACTAAAATACTATTAACAAAATTATTTTATATGAAATTTATTCCTCAATTTAAATTTGATTAATCAAATACTATTAATAAAATCAATTCTTATGAAATTTATTCCTCAATTTAAATTTGAAAAATCAAATACTATTAACAAAATCATTTCATATGAAAATTTATTCAATTAAACTTTTACAACTAAAATACTATTAACAAAATTATTTTATATGAAATTTATAACTCAATTTAAATTTCATAAATCAAATACTACTAACAAAATCATTTTATATAAAAATTTATTCAATTAAAATTTTACAACTATAATGCTATTAACAAAATCATTTTATCTGAAATTTATTCCTTAATTTGAATTTCACAAATCAAATACTATTAACAAAATCATTTTATATGAAAATTTATTCAATTAAAATTTTACAACTAAAATACTATTAACAAAATTATTTTATATGAAATTTATTCCTCAATTTAAATTTGATTAATCAAATACTATTAATAAAATCAATTCTTATGAAATTTATTCCTCAATTTAAATTTGAAAAATCAAATACTATTAACAAAATCATTTCATATGAAAATTTATTCAATTAAACTTTTACAACTAAAATACTATTAACAAAATTATTTTATATGAAATTTACAACTCAATTTAAATTTCATAAATCAAATACTACTAACAAAATCATTTGATATAAAAATTTATTCAATTAAAATTTTACAACTAAAATACTATTAACGAAATTATTTTATATGAAATTTATAACTTAATTTAAATTTCATAAATCAAATACTACTAACAAAATCATTTCATATAAAAATTTATTCAATTAAAATTTTTCAACTATAATACTATTAACAAAATCATTTTATATGAAATTTATCACTGAATTTAAATTTCATAAATCAAATACTATTAATACAATCATTATATATAATTTTATTCAATTAAAATTTTACAACTAAAATACTATTAACAAAATTATTTTATATGAAATTTATTCCTTAATTTGAATTTCACAAATCAAATACTATTAACAAAATCATTTTATATGAAAATTTATTCAATTAAAATTTTACAACTAAAATACTATTAACAAAATTATTTTATATGAAATTTATTCCTCAATTTGAATTTCACAAATCAAATACTATTAACAAAATCATTTTATATGAAAAGTTATTTAATAAAAATTTTACAACTAAAATACTATTAACAAAATTATTTTATATGAAATTTATTCCTCAATTTAAATTTGATTAATCAAATACTATTAATAAAATCAATTCTTATGAAATTTATTCCTCAATTTAAATTTGAAAAATCAAATACTATTAACAAAATCATTTCATATGAAAATTTATTCAATTAAAATTTTACAACTATAATGCTATTAACAAAATCATTTTATATGAAATTTATCACTGAATTTAAATTTCATAAATCAAATACTACTAACAAAATAATTTTATATAAAAATTTATTCAATTGAAATTTTACAACTAAAATACTATTAACAAAATTATTTTATATGAAATTTATTGCTCAATTTGAATTTCACAAATCAAATACTATTAACAAAATCATTTTATATGAAAATTTATTCAATTAAAATTTTACAACTAAAATACTATTAACAAAATTATTTTATATGAAATTTATTCCTCAATTTGAATTTCATTAATCAAATACTATTAATACAATCAGTTTATATGAAAAGTTATTTAATAAAAATTTTACAACTAAAATACTATTAACAAAATTATTTTATATGAAATTTATTCCTCAATTTAAATTTGATTAATCAAATACTATTAATAAAATCAATTCTTATGAATTTTATTCCTCAATTTAAATTTGAAAAATCAAATACTATTAACAAAATCATTTCATATGAATATTTATTCAATTAAACTTTTACAACTAAAATACTATTAACAAAATTATTTTATATGAAATTTATAACTCAATTTAAATTTCATAAATCAAATACTACTAACAAAATCATTTTATATAAAAATTTATTCAATTAAAATTTTACAACTAAAATACTATTAACGAAATTATTTTATATGAAATTTATAACTTAATTTAAATTTCATAAATCAAATACTACTAACAAAATCATTTCATATAAAAATTTATTCAATTAAAATTTTTCAACTATAATACTATTAACAAAATCATTTTATATGAAATTTATCACTGAATTTAAATTTCATAAATCAAATACTATTAATACAATCATTATATATAATTTTATTCAATTAAAATTTTACAACTAAAATACTATTAACAAAATTATTTTATATGAAATTTATTCCTTAATTTGAATTTCACAAATCAAATACTATTAACAAAATCATTTTATATGAAAATTTATTCAATTAAAATTTTACAACTAAAATACTATTAACAAAATTATTTTATATGAAATTTATTCCTCAATTTGAATTTCACAAATCAAATACTATTAACAAAATCATTTTATATGAAAAGTTATTTAATAAAAATTTTACAACTAAAATACTATTCACAAAATTATTTTATATGAAATTTATTCCTCAATTTAAATTTGATTAATCAAATACTATTAATAAAATCAATTCTTATGAAATTTATTCCTCAATTTAAATTTGAAAAATCAAATACTATTAACAAAATCATTTCATATGAAAATTTATTCAATTAAAATTTTACAACTATAATGCTATTAACAAAATCATTTTATATGAAATTTATCACTGAATTTAAAATTCATTTATCAAATACTATTATTACAATCATTATATATAATTTTATTCAATTAAAATTTTGCAACTAAAATATTATTCACAAAATTATTTTATATGAAATTTATTGCTCAATTTGAATTTCACAAATCAAATACTATTAACAAAATCATTTTATATGAAAATTTATTCAATTAAAATTTTACAACTAAAATACTATTAACGAAATTATTTTATATGAAATTTATAACTTAATTTAAATTTCATAAATCAAATACTACTAACAAAATAATTTTATATAAAAATTTATTCAATTGAAATTTTACAACTAAAATACTATTAACAAAATTATTTTATATGAAATTTATTTCTCAATTTGAATTTCACAAATCAAATACTATTAACAAAATCATTTTATATGAAAATTTATTCAATTAAAATTTTACAACTAAAATACTATTAACAAAATTATTTTATATGAAATTTATTCCTCAATTTGAATTTCATTAATCAAATACTATTAATACAATCAGTTTATATGAAAAGTTATTTAATAAAAATTTTACAACTAAAATACTATTAACAAAATTATTTTATATGAAATTTATTCCTCAATTTAAATTTGATTAATCAAATACTATTAATAAAATCAATTCTTATGAATTTTATTCCTCAATTTAAATTTGAAAAATCAAATACTATTAACAAAATCATTTTATATGAAAAATTATTCAATTAAAATTTTACAACTAAAATACTATTAACAAAATTATTTTATATGAAATTTATTCCTCAATTTGAATTTCACAAATCAAATACTATTAACAAAATCATTTTATATGAAAAGTTATTTAATAAAAATTTTACAACTAAAATACTATTAACAAAATTATTTTATATGAAATTTATTCCTCAATTTAAATTTGATTAATCAAATACTATTAATAAAATCAATTCTTATGAAATTTATTCCTCAATTTAAATTTGAAAAATCAAATACTATTAACAAAATCATTTCATATGAAAATTTATTCAATTAAAATTTTACAACTATAATGCTATTAACAAAATCATTTTATATGAAATTTATCACTGAATTTAAATTTCATTTATCAAATACTATTATTACAATCATTATATATAATTTTATTCAATTAAAATTTTGCAACTAAAATATTATTCACAAAATTATTTTATATGAAATTTATTGCTCAATTTGAATTTCACAAATCAAATACTATTAACAAAATCATTTTATATGAAAATTTATTCAATTAAAATTTTACAACTAAAATACTATTAACAAAATTATTTTATATGAAATTTATTCCTCAATTTGAATTTCATTAATCAAATACTATTAATACAATCAGTTTATATGAAAAGTTATTTAATAAAAATTTTACAACTAAAATACTATTAACAAAATTATTTTATATGAAATTTATTCCTCAATTTAAATTTGATTAATCAAATACTATTAATAAAATCAATTCTTATGAATTTTATTCCTCAATTTAAATTTGAAAAATCAAATACTATTAACAAAATCATTTCATATGAATATTTATTCAATTAAACTTTTACAACTAAAATACTATTAACAAAATTATTTTATATGAAATTTATAACTCAATTTAAATTTCATAAATCAAATACTACTAACAAAATAATTTTATATAAAAATTTATTCAATTGAAATTTTACAACTAAAATACTATTAACAAAATTATTTTATATGAAATTTATTGCTCATTTTGAATTTCACAAATCAAATACTATTAACAAAATCATTTTATATGAAAATTTATTCAATTAAAATTTTACAACTAAAATACTATTAACAAAATTATTTTATATGAAATTTATTCCTCAATTTGAATTTCATTAATCAAATACTATTAATACAATCAGTTTATATGAAAAGTTATTTAATAAAAATTTTACAACTAAAATACTATTAACAAAATTATTTTATATGAAATTTATTCCTCAATTTAAATTTGATTAATCAAATACTATTAATAAAATCAATTCTTATGAATTTTATTCCTCAATTTAAATTTGAAAAATCAAATACTATTAACAAAATCATTTCATATGAATATTTATTCAATTAAACTTTTACAACTAAAATACTATTAACAAAATTATTTTATATGAAATTTATAACTCAATTTAAATTTCATAAATCAAATACTACTAACAAAATAATTTTATATAAAAATTTATTCAATTGAAATTTTACAACTAAAATACTATTAACAAAATTATTTTATATGAAATTTATTTCTCAATTTGAATTTCACAAATCAAATACTATTAACAAAATCATTTTATATGAAAATTTATTCAATTAAAATTTTACAACTAAAATACTATTAACAAAATTATTTTATATGAAATTTATTCCTCAATTTGAATTTCATTAATCAAATACTATTAATACAATCAGTTTATATGAAAAGTTATTTAATAAAAATTTTACAACTAAAATACTATTAACAAAATTATTTTATATGAAATTTATTCCTCAATTTAAATTTGATTAATCAAATACTATTAATAAAATCAATTCTTATGAATTTTATTCCTCAATTTAAATTTGAAAAATCAAATACTATTAACAAAATCATTTTATATGAAAATTTATTCAATTAAAATTTTACAACTAAAATACTATTAACAAAATTATTTTATATGAAATTTATTCCTCAATTTGAATTTCACAAATCAAATACTATTAACAAAATCATTTTATATGAAAAGTTATTTAATAAAAATTTTACAACTAAAATACTATTAACAAAATTATTTTATATGAAATTTATTCCTCAATTTAAATTTGATTAATCAAATACTATTAATAAAATCAATTCTTATGAAATTTATTCCTCAATTTAAATTTGAAAAATCAAATACTATTAACAAAATCATTTCATATGAAAATTTATTCAATTAAAATTTTACAACTATAATGCTATTAACAAAATCATTTTATATGAAATTTATCACTGAATTTAAATTTCATTTATCAAATACTATTATTACAATCATTATATATAATTTTATTCAATTAAAATTTTGCAACTAAAATATTATTCACAAAATTATTTTATATGAAATTTATTGCTCAATTTGAATTTCACAAATCAAATACTATTAACAAAATCATTTTATATGAAAATTTATTCAATTAAAATTTTACAACTAAAATACTATTAACAAAATTATTTTATATGAAATTTATTCCTCAATTTGAATTTCATTAATCAAATACTATTAATACAATCAGTTTATATGAAAAGTTATTTAATAAAAATTTTACAACTAAAATACTATTAACAAAATTATTTTATATGAAATTTATTCCTCAATTTAAATTTGATTAATCAAATACTATTAATAAAATCAATTCTTATGAATTTTATTCCTCAATTTAAATTTGAAAAATCAAATACTATTAACAAAATC
Organism: Lasioglossum villosulum; assembly: GCA_963971365.1. Taxonomy (NCBI): domain Eukaryota; kingdom Metazoa; phylum Arthropoda; class Insecta; order Hymenoptera; family Halictidae; genus Lasioglossum; species Lasioglossum villosulum. The sequence continues at coordinate 19,545 of CAXARU010000001.1, forward strand.
ATTTCATATGAATATTTATTCAATTAAACTTTTACAACTAAAATACTATTAACAAAATTATTTTATATGAAATTTATAACTCAATTTAAATTTCATAAATCAAATACTACTAACAAAATAATTTTATATAAAAATTTATTCAATTGAAATTTTACAACTAAAATACTATTAACAAAATTATTTTATATGAAATTTATTGCTCAATTTGAATTTCACAAATCAAATACTATTAACAAAATCATTTTATATGAAAATTTATTCAATTAAAATTTTACAACTAAAATACTATTAACAACATTATTTTATATGAAATTTATTCCTCAATTTGAATTTCATTAATCAAATACTATTAATACAATCAGTTTATATGAAAAGTTATTTAATAAAAATTTTACAACTAAAATACTATTAACAAAATTATTTTATATGAAATTTATTCCTCAATTTAAATTTGATTAATCAAATACTATTAATAAAATCAATTCTTATGAATTTTATTCCTCAATTTAAATTTGAAAAATCAAATACTATTAACAAAATCATTTCATATGAATATTTATTCAATTAAACTTTTACAACTAAAATACTATTAACAAAATTATTTTATATGAAATTTATAACTCAATTTAAATTTCATAAATCAAATACTACTAACAAAATAATTTTATATAAAAATTTATTCAATTGAAATTTTACAACTAAAATACTATTAACAAAATTATTTTATATGAAATTTATTGCTCAATTTGAATTTCACAAATCAAATACTATTAACAAAATCATTTTATATAAAAATTTATTCAATTAAAATTTTACAACTAAAATACTATTAACAAAATTATTTTATATGATATTTTATCCTCAATTTAAATTTCATAAATCAAATACTACTAACAAAATCATTTTATATAAAAATTTATTCAATTAAAATTTTACAACTATAATGCTATTAACAAAATCATTTTATATGAAATTTATCACTGAATTTAAATTTCATTTATCAAATACTATTATTACAATCATTATATATAATTTTATTCAATTAAAATTTTGCAACTAAAATATTATTCACAAAATTATTTTATATGAAATTTATTGCTCAATTTGAATTTCACAAATCAAATACTATTAACAAAATCATTTTATATGAAAATTTATTCAATTAAAATTTTACAACTAAAATACTATTAACAAAATTATTTTATATGAAATTTATTCCTAAATTTGAATTTCATTAATCAAATACTATTAATACAATCAGTTTATATGAAAAGTTATTTAATAAAAATTTTACAACTAAAATACTATTAACAAAATTATTTTATATGAAATTTATTCCTCAATTTAAATTTGATTAATCAAATACTATTAATAAAATCAATTCTTATGAATTTTATTCCTCAATTTAAATTTGAAAAATCAAATACTATTAACAAAATCATTTTATATGAAAATTTATTCAATTAAAATTTTACAACTAAAATACTATTAACAAAATTATTTTATATGAAATTTATTCCTCAATTTGAATTTCACAAATCAAATACTATTAACAAAATCATTTTATATGAAAAGTTATTTAATAAAAATTTTACAACTAAAATACTATTAACAAAATTATTTTATATGAAATTTATTCCTCAATTTAAATTTGATTAATCAAATACTATTAATAAAATCAATTCTTATGAAATTTATTCCTCAATTTAAATTTGAAAAATCAAATACTATTAACAAAATCATTTCATATGAAAATTTATTCAATTAAAATTTTACAACTATAATGCTATTAACAAAATCATTTTATATGAAATTTATCACTGAATTTAAATTTCATTTATCAAATACTATTATTACAATCATTATATATAATTTTATTCAATTAAAATTTTGCAACTAAAATATTATTCACAAAATTATTTTATATGAAATTTATTGCTCAATTTGAATTTCACAAATCAAATACTATTAACAAAATCATTTTATATGAAAATTTATTCAATTAAAATTTTACAACTAAAATACTATTAACAAAATTATTTTATATGAAATTTATTCCTCAATTTGAATTTCATTAATCAAATACTATTAATACAATCAGTTTATATGAAAAGTTATTTAATAAAAATTTTACAACTAAAATACTATTAACAAAATTATTTTATATGAAATTTATTCCTCAATTTAAATTTGATTAATCAAATACTATTGATAAAATCAATTCTTATGAATTTTATTCCTCAATTTAAATTTGAAAAATCAAATACTATTAACAAAATCATTTCATATGAATATTTATTCAATTAAACTTTTACAACTAAAATACTATTAACAAAATTATTTTATATGAAATTTATAACTCAATTTAAATTTCATAAATCAAATAATACTAACAAAATAATTTTATATAAAAATTTATTCAATTGAAATTTTACAACTAAAATACTATTAACTAAATTATTTTATATGAAATTTATTGCTCAATTTGAATTTCACAAATCAAATACTATTAACAAAATCATTTTATATGAAAATTTATTCAATTAAAATTTTACAACTAAAATACTATTAACAAAATTATTTTATATGAAATTTATTCCTCAATTTGAATTTCATTAATCAAATACTATTAATACAATCAGTTTATATGAAAAGTTATTTAATAAAAATTTTACAACTAAAATACTATTAACAAAATTATTTTATATGAAATTTATTCCTCAATTTAAATTTGATTAATCAAATACTATTAATAAAATCAATTCTTATGAATTTTATTCCTCAATTTAAATTTGAAAAATCAAATACTATTAACAAAATCATTTCATATGAATATTTATTCAATTAAACTTTTACAACTAAAATACTATTAACAAAATTATTTTATATGAAATTTATAACTCAATTTAAATTTCATAAATCAAATACTACTAACAAAATAATTTTATATAAAAATTTATTCAATTGAAATTTTACAACTAAAATACTATTAACAAAATTATTTTATATGAAATTTATTTCTCAATTTGAATTTCACAAATCAAATACTATTAACAAAATCATTTTATATGAAAATTTATTCAATTAAAATTTTACAACTAAAATACTATTAACAAAATTATTTTATATGAAATTTATTCCTCAATTTGAATTTCATTAATCAAATACTATTAATACAATCAGTTTATATGAAAAGTTATTTAATAAAAATTTTACAACTAAAATACTATTAACAAAATTATTTTATATGAAATTTATTCCTCAATTTAAATTTGATTAATCAAATACTATTAATAAAATCAATTCTTATGAATTTTATTCCTCAATTTAAATTTGAAAAATCAAATACTATTAACAAAATCATTTTATATGAAAATTTATTCAATTAAAATTTTACAACTAAAATACTATTAACAAAATTATTTTATAAGAAATTTATTCCTCAATTTGAATTTCACAAATCAAATACTATTAACAAAATCATTTCATATGAAAATTTATTCAATTAAAATTTTACAACTATAATGCTATTAACAAAATCATTTTATATGAAATTTATCACTGAATTTAAATTTCATTTATCAAATACTATTATTACAATCATTATATATAATTTTATTCAATTAAAATTTTGCAACTAAAATATTATTCACAAAATTATTTTATATGAAATTTATTGCTCAATTTGAATTTCACAAATCAAATACTATTAACAAAATCATTTTATATGAAAATTTATTCAATTAAAATTTTACAACTAAAATACTATTAACAAAATTATTTTATATGAAATTTATTCCTCAATTTGAATTTCATTAATCAAATACTATTAATACAATCAGTTTATATGAAAAGTTATTTAATAAAAATTTTACAACTAAAATACTATTAACAAAATTATTTTATATGAAATTTATTCCTCAATTTAAATTTGATTAATCAAATACTATTAATAAAATCAATTCTTATGAATTTTATTCCTCAATTTAAATTTGAAAAATCAAATACTATTAACAAAATCATTTCATATGAATATTTATTCAATTAAACTTTTACAACTAAAATACTATTAACAAAATTATTTTATATGAAATTTATAACTCAATTTAAATTTCATAAATCAAATACTACTAACAAAATAATTTTATATAAAAATTTATTCAATTGAAATTTTACAACTAAAATACTATTAACAAAATTATTTTATATGAAATTTATTGCTCAATTTGAATTTCACAAATCAAATACTATTAACAAAATCATTTTATATAAAAATTTATTCAATTAAAATTTTACAACTAAAATACTATTAACAAAATTATTTTATATGATATTTTATCCTCAATTTAAATTTCATAAATCAAATACTACTAACAAAATCATTTTATATAAAAATTTATTCAATTAAAATTTTACAACTATAATGCTATTAACAAAATCATTTTATATGAAATTTATCACTGAATTTAAATTTCATTTATCAAATACTATTATTACAATCATTATATATAATTTTATTCAATTAAAATTTTGCAACTAAAATATTATTCACAAAATTATTTTATATGAAATTTATTGCTCAATTTGAATTTCACAAATCAAATACTATTAACAAAATCATTTTATATGAAAATTTATTCAATTAAAATTTTACAACTAAAATACTATTAACAAAATTATTTTATATGAAATTTATTCCTAAATTTGAATTTCATTAATCAAATACTATTAATACAATCAGTTTATATGAAAAGTTATTTAATAAAAATTTTACAACTAAAATACTATTAACAAAATTATTTTATATGAAATTTATTCCTCAATTTAAATTTGATTAATCAAATACTATTAATAAAATCAATTCTTATGAATTTTATTCCTCAATTTAAATTTGAAAAATCAAATACTATTAACAAAATCATTTTATATGAAAATTTATTCAATTAAAATTTTACAACTAAAATACTATTAACAAAATTATTTTATATGAAATTTATTCCTCAATTTGAATTTCACAAATCAAATACTATTAACAAAATCATTTTATATGAAAAGTTATTTAATAAAAATTTTACAACTAAAATACTATTAACAAAATTATTTTATATGAAATTTATTCCTCAATTTAAATTTGATTAATCAAATACTATTAATAAAATCAATTCTTATGAAATTTATTCCTCAATTTAAATTTGAAAAATCAAATACTATTAACAAAATCATTTCATATGAAAATTTATTCAATTAAAATTTTACAACTATAATGCTATTAACAAAATCATTTTATATGAAATTTATCACTGAATTTAAATTTCATTTATCAAATACTATTATTACAATCATTATATATAATTTTATTCAATTAAAATTTTGCAACTAAAATATTATTCACAAAATTATTTTATATGAAATTTATTGCTCAATTTGAATTTCACAAATCAAATACTATTAACAAAATCATTTTATATGAAAATTTATTCAATTAAAATTTTACAACTAAAATACTATTAACAAAATTATTTTATATGAAATTTATTCCTCAATTTGAATTTCATTAATCAAATACTATTAATACAATCAGTTTATATGAAAAGTTATTTAATAAAAATTTTACAACTAAAATACTATTAACAAAATTATTTTATATGAAATTTATTCCTCAATTTAAATTTGATTAATCAAATACTATTGATAAAATCAATTCTTATGAATTTTATTCCTCAATTTAAATTTGAAAAATCAAATACTATTAACAAAATCATTTCATATGAATATTTATTCAATTAAACTTTTACAACTAAAATACTATTAACAAAATTATTTTATATGAAATTTATAACTCAATTTAAATTTCATAAATCAAATAATACTAACAAAATAATTTTATATAAAAATTTATTCAATTGAAATTTTACAACTAAAATACTATTAACTAAATTATTTTATATGAAATTTATTGCTCAATTTGAATTTCACAAATCAAATACTATTAACAAAATCATTTTATATGAAAATTTATTCAATTAAAATTTTACAACTAAAATACTATTAACAAAATTATTTTATATGAAATTTATTCCTCAATTTGAATTTCATTAATCAAATACTATTAATACAATCAGTTTATATGAAAAGTTATTTAATAAAAATTTTACAACTAAAATACTATTAACAAAATTATTTTATATGAAATTTATTCCTCAATTTAAATTTGATTAATCAAATACTATTAATAAAATCAATTCTTATGAATTTTATTCCTCAATTTAAATTTGAAAAATCAAATACTATTAACAAAATCATTTCATATGAATATTTATTCAATTAAACTTTTACAACTAAAATACTATTAACAAAATTATTTTATATGAAATTTATAACTCAATTTAAATTTCATAAATCAAATACTACTAACAAAATAATTTTATATAAAAATTTATTCAATTGAAATTTTACAACTAAAATACTATTAACAAAATTATTTTATATGAAATTTATTTCTCAATTTGAATTTCACAAATCAAATACTATTAACAAAATCATTTTATATGAAAATTTATTCAATTAAAATTTTACAACTAAAATACTATTAACAAAATTATTTTATATGAAATTTATTCCTCAATTTGAATTTCATTAATCAAATACTATTAATACAATCAGTTTATATGAAAAGTTATTTAATAAAAATTTTACAACTAAAATACTATTAACAAAATTATTTTATATGAAATTTATTCCTCAATTTAAATTTGATTAATCAAATACTATTAATAAAATCAATTCTTATGAATTTTATTCCTCAATTTAAATTTGAAAAATCAAATACTATTAACAAAATCATTTTATATGAAAATTTATTCAATTAAAATTTTACAACTAAAATACTATTAACAAAATAATTTTATAAGAAATTTATTCCTCAATTTGAATTTCACAAATCAAATACTATTAACAAAATCATTTCATATGAAAATTTATTCAATTAAAATTTTACAACTATAATGCTATTAACAAAATCATTTTATATGAAATTTATCACTGAATTTAAATTTCATTTATCAAATACTATTATTACAATCATTATATATAATTTTATTCAATTAAAATTTTGCAACTAAAATATTATTCACAAAATTATTTTATATGAAATTTATTGCTCAATTTGAATTTCACAAATCAAATACTATTAACAAAATCATTTTATATGAAAATTTATTCAATTAAAATTTTACAACTAAAATACTATTAACAAAATTATTTTATATGAAATTTATTCCTCAATTTGAATTTCATTAATCAAATACTATTAATACAATCAGTTTATATGAAAAGTTATTTAATAAAAATTTTACAACTAAAATACTATTAACAAAATTATTTTATATGAAATTTATTCCTCAATTTAAATTTGATTAATCAAATACTATTAATAAAATCAATTCTTATGAATTTTATTCCTCAATTTAAATTTGAAAAATCAAATACTATTAACAAAATCATTTCATATGAATATTTATTCAATTAAACTTTTACAACTAAAATACTATTAACAAAATTATTTTATATGAAATTTATAACTCAATTTAAATTTCATAAATCAAATACTACTAACAAAATAATTTTATATAAAAATTTATTCAATTGAAATTTTACAACTAAAATACTATTAACAAAATTATTTTATATGAAATTTATTGCTCAATTTGAATTTCACAAATCAAATACTATTAACAAAATCATTTTATATAAAAATTTATTCAATTAAAATTTTACAACTAAAATACTATTAACAAAATTATTTTATATGATATTTTATCCTCAATTTAAATTTCATAAATCAAATACTACTAACAAAATCATTTTATATAAAAATTTATTCAATTAAAATTTTACAACTATAATGCTATTAACAAAATCATTTTATATGAAATTTATCACTGAATTTAAATTTCATTTATCAAATACTATTATTACAATCATTATATATAATTTTATTCAATTAAAATTTTGCAACTAAAATATTATTCACAAAATTATTTTATATGAAATTTATTGCTCAATTTGAATTTCACAAATCAAATACTATTAACAAAATCATTTTATATGAAAATTTATTCAATTAAAATTTTACAACTAAAATACTATTAACAAAATTATTTTATATGAAATTTATTCCTAAATTTGAATTTCATTAATCAAATACTATTAATACAATCAGTTTATATGAAAAGTTATTTAATAAAAATTTTACAACTAAAATACTATTAACAAAATTATTTTATATGAAATTTATTCCTCAATTTAAATTTGATTAATCAAATACTATTAATAAAATCAATTCTTATGAATTTTATTCCTCAATTTAAATTTGAAAAATCAAATACTATTAACAAAATCATTTTATATGAAAATTTATTCAATTAAAATTTTACAACTAAAATACTATTAACAAAATTATTTTATATGAAATTTATTCCTCAATTTGAATTTCACAAATCAAATACTATTAACAAAATCATTTTATATGAAAAGTTATTTAATAAAAATTTTACAACTAAAATACTATTAACAAAATTATTTTATATGAAATTTATTCCTCAATTTAAATTTGATTAATCAAATACTATTAATAAAATCAATTCTTATGAAATTTATTCCTCAATTTAAATTTGAAAAATCAAATACTATTAACAAAATCATTTCATATGAAAATTTATTCAATTAAAATTTTACAACTATAATGCTATTAACAAAATCATTTTATATGAAATTTATCACTGAATTTAAATTTCATTTATCAAATACTATTATTACAATCATTATATATAATTTTATTCAATTAAAATTTTGCAACTAAAATATTATTCACAAAATTATTTTATATGAAATTTATTGCTCAATTTGAATTTCACAAATCAAATACTATTAACAAAATCATTTTATATGAAAATTTATTCAATTAAAATTTTACAACTAAAATACTATTAACAAAATTATTTTATATGAAATTTATTCCTCAATTTGAATTTCATTAATCAAATACTATTAATACAATCAGTTTATATGAAAAGTTATTTAATAAAAATTTTACAACTAAAATACTATTAACAAAATTATTTTATATGAAATTTATTCCTCAATTTAAATTTGATTAATCAAATACTATTGATAAAATCAATTCTTATGAATTTTATTCCTCAATTTAAATTTGAAAAATCAAATACTATTAACAAAATCATTTCATATGAATATTTATTCAATTAAACTTTTACAACTAAAATACTATTAACAAAATTATTTTATATGAAATTTATAACTCAATTTAAATTTCATAAATCAAATAATACTAACAAAATAATTTTATATAAAAATTTATTCAATTGAAATTTTACAACTAAAATACTATTAACTAAATTATTTTATATGAAATTTATTGCTCAATTTGAATTTCACAAATCAAATACTATTAACAAAATCATTTTATATGAAAATTTATTCAATTAAAATTTTACAACTAAAATACTATTAACAAAATTATTTTATATGAAATTTATTCCTCAATTTGAATTTCATTAATCAAATACTATTAATACAATCAGTTTATATGAAAAGTTATTTAATAAAAATTTTACAACTAAAATACTATTAACAAAATTATTTTATATGAAATTTATTCCTCAATTTAAATTTGATTAATCAAATACTATTAATAAAATCAATTCTTATGAATTTTATTCCTCAATTTAAATTTGAAAAATCAAATACTATTAACAAAATCATTTCATATGAATATTTATTCAATTAAACTTTTACAACTAAAATACTATTAACAAAATTATTTTATATGAAATTTATAACTCAATTTAAATTTCATAAATCAAATACTACTAACAAAATAATTTTATATAAAAATTTATTCAATTGAAATTTTACAACTAAAATACTATTAACAAAATTATTTTATATGAAATTTATTTCTCAATTTGAATTTCACAAATCAAATACTATTAACAAAATCATTTTATATGAAAATTTATTCAATTAAAATTTTACAACTAAAATACTATTAACAAAATTATTTTATATGAAATTTATTCCTCAATTTGAATTTCATTAATCAAATACTATTAATACAATCAGTTTATATGAAAAGTTATTTAATAAAAATTTTACAACTAAAATACTATTAACAAAATTATTTTATATGAAATTTATTCCTCAATTTAAATTTGATTAATCAAATACTATTAATAAAATCAATTCTTATGAATTTTATTCCTCAATTTAAATTTGAAAAATCAAATACTATTAACAAAATCATTTTATATGAAAATTTATTCAATTAAAATTTTACAACTAAAATACTATTAACAAAATTATTTTATATGAAATTTATTCCTCAATTTGAATTTCATTAATCAAATACTATTAATACAATCAGTTTATATGAAAAGTTATTTAATAAAAATTTTACAACTAAAATACTATTAACAAAATTATTTTATATGAAATTTATTCCTCAATTTAAATTTGATTAATCAAATACTATTAATAAAATCAATTCTTATGAATTTTATTCCTCAATTTAAATTTGAAAAATCAAATACTATTAACAAAATCATTTCATATGAATATTTATTCAATTAAACTTTTACAACTAAAATACTATTAACAAAATTATTTTATATGAAATTTATAACTCAATTTAAATTTCATAAATCAAATACTACTAACAAAATAATTTTATATAAAAATTTATTCAATTGAAATTTTACAACTAAAATACTATTAACAAAATTATTTTATATGAAATTTATTTCTCAATTTGAATTTCACAAATCAAATACTATTAACAAAATCATTTTATATGAAAATTTATTCAATTAAAATTTTACAACTAAAATACTATTAACAAAATTATTTTATATGAAATTTATTCCTCAATTTGAATTTCATTAATCAAATACTATTAATACAATCAGTTTATATGAAAAGTTATTTAATAAAAATTTTACAACTAAAATACTATTAACAAAATTATTTTATATGAAATTTATTCCTCAATTTAAATTTGATTAATCAAATACTATTAATAAAATCAATTCTTATGAATTTTATTCCTCAATTTAAATTTGAAAAATCAAATACTATTAACAAAATCATTTTATATGAAAATTTATTCAATTAAAATTTTACAACTAAAATACTATTAACAAAATTATTTTATAAGAAATTTATTCCTCAATTTGAATTTCACAAATCAAATACTATTAACAAAATCATTTCATATGAAAATTTATTCAATTAAAATTTTACAACTATAATGCTATTAACAAAATCATTTTATATGAAATTTATCACTGAATTTAAATTTCATTTATCAAATACTATTATTACAATCATTATATATAATTTTATTCAATTAAAATTTTGCAACTAAAATATTATTCACAAAATTATTTTATATGAAATTTATTGCTCAATTTGAATTTCACAAATCAAATACTATTAACAAAATCATTTTATATGAAAATTTATTCAATTAAAATTTTACAACTAAAATACTATTAACAAAATTATTTTATATGAAATTTATTCCTCAATTTGAATTTCATTAATCAAATACTATTAATACAATCAGTTTATATGAAAAGTTATTTAATAAAAATTTTACAACTAAAATACTATTAACAAAATTATTTTATATGAAATTTATTCCTCAATTTAAATTTGATTAATCAAATACTATTAATAAAATCAATTCTTATGAATTTTATTCCTCAATTTAAATTTGAAAAATCAAATACTATTAACAAAATCATTTCATATGAATATTTATTCAATTAAACTTTTACAACTAAAATACTATTAACAAAATTATTTTATATGAAATTTATAACTCAATTTAAATTTCATAAATCAAATACTACTAACAAAATAATTTTATATAAAAATTTATTCAATTGAAATTTTACAACTAAAACACTATTAACAAAATTATTTTATATGAAATTTATTGCTCAATTTGAATTTCACAAATCAAATACTATTAACAAAATCATTTTATATGAAAATTTATTCAATTAAAATTTTACAACTAAAATACTATTAACAAAATTATTTTATATGAAATTTATTCCTCAATTTGAATTTCATTAATCAAATACTATTAATACAATCAGTTTATATGAAAAGTTATTTAATAAAAATTTTACAACTAAAATACTATTAACAAAATTATTTTATATGAAATTTATTCCTCAATTTAAATTTGATTAATCAAATACTATTAATAAAATCAATTCTTATGAATTTTATTCCTCAATTTAAATTTGAAAAATCAAATACTATTAACAAAATTATTTTATATGAAATTTATTCCTCAATTTAAATTTGATTAATCAAATACTATTAATAAAATCAATTCTTATGAATTTTATTCCTCAATTTAAATTTGAAAAATCAAATACTATTAACAAAATCATTTCATATGAATATTTATTCAATTAAACTTTTACAACTAAAATACTATTAACAAAATTATTTTATATGAAATTTATAACTCAATTTAAATTTCATAAATCAAATACTACTAACAAAATAATTTTATATAAAAATTTATTCAATTGAAATTTTACAACTAAAACACTATTAACAAAATTATTTTATATGAAATTTATTGCTCAATTTGAATTTCACAAATCAAATACTATTAACAAAATCATTTTATATGAAAATTTATTCAATTAAAATTTTACAACTAAAATACTATTAACAAAATTATTTTATATGAAATTTATTCCTCAATTTGAATTTCATTAATCAAATACTATTAATACAATCAGTTTATATGAAAAGTTATTTAATAAAAATTTTACAACTAAAATACTATTAACAAAATTATTTTATATGAAATTTATTCCTCAATTTAAATTTGATTAATCAAATACTATTAATAAAATCAATTCTTATGAATTTTATTCCTCAATTTAAATTTGAAAAATCAAATACTATTAACAAAATCATTTCATATGAATATTTATTCAATTAAACTTTTACAACTAAAATACTATTAACAAAATTATTTTATATGAAATTTATAACTCAATTTAAATTTCATAAATCAAATACTACTAACAAAATAATTTTATATAAAAATTTATTCAATTGAAATTTTACAACTAAAATACTATTAACAAAATTATTTTATATGAAATTTATTGCTCAATTTGAATTTCACAAATCAAATACTATTAACAAAATCATTTTATATAAAAATTTATTCAATTAAAATTTTACAACTAAAATACTATTAACAAAATTATTTTATATGATATTTTATCCTCAATTTAAATTTCATAAATCAAATACTACTAACAAAATCATTTTATATAAAAATTTATTCAATTAAAATTTTACAACTATAATGCTATTAACAAAATCATTTTATATGAAATTTATCACTGAATTTAAATTTCATTTATCAAATACTATTATTACAATCATTATATATAATTTTATTCAATTAAAATTTTGCAACTAAAATATTATTCACAAAATTATTTTATATGAAATTTATTTCTCAATTTGAATTTCACAAATCAAATACTATTAACAAAATCATTTTATATGAAAATTTATTCAATTGAAATTTTACAACTAAAATACTATTAACAAAATTATTTTATATGACATTTATAACTCAATTCAAATTTCATTACTCAAATACTATTAATACAATCATTATATATAATTTTATTCGATTAAAATTTTACAACTAAAATACTATTAACAAAATCATTTTATATGAAATTTAAAACTCAATTTAAATTTCATAAATCAAATACTACTAACAAAATCATTTTATATAAAAATTTATTCAATTAAAATTTTACAACTAAAATACTATTAACAAAATCATTTTATCTGAAATTTATTCCTCAAATTGAATTTCACAAATCAAATACTATTAACAAAATCATTTCATATGAAAATTTATTCAATTAAACTTTTACAACTAAAATACTATTAACAAAATTATTTTATATGAAATTTATAACTCAATTTAAATTTCATAAATCAAATACTACTAACAAAATCATTTTATATAAAAATTTATTCAATTAAAATTTTACAACTATAATGCTATTAACAAAATCATTTTATCTGAAATTTATTCCTTAATTTGAATTTCACAAATCAAATACTATTAACAAAATCATTTTATATGAAAATTTATTCAATTAAAATTTTAAAACTAAAATACTATTAACAAAATTATTTTATATGAAATTTACAACTCAATTTAAATTTCATAAATCAAATACTACTAACAAAATCATTTGATATAAAAATTTATTCAATTAAAATGTTACAACTAAAATACTATTAACGAAATTATTTTATATGAAATTTATAACTTAATTTAAATTTCATAAATCAAATACTACTAACAAAATCATTTCATATAAAAATTTATTCAATTAAAATTTTTCAACTATAATACTATTAACAAAATCATTTTATATGAAATTTATCACTGAATTTAAATTTCATAAATCAAATACTATTAATACAATCATTATATATAATTTTATTCAATTAAAATTTTACAACTAAAATACTATTAACAAAATTATTTTATATGAAATTTATTCCTTAATTTGAATTTCACAAATCAAATACTATTAACAAAATCATTTTATATGAAAATTTATTCAATTAAAATTTTACAACTAAAATACTATTAACAAAATTATTTTATATGAAATTTATTCCTCAATTTGAATTTCACAAATCAAATACTATTAACAAAATCATTTTATATGAAAAGTTATTTAATAAAAATTTTACAACTAAAATACTATTAACAAAATTATTTTATATGAAATTTATTCCTCAATTTAAATTTGATTAATCAAATACTATTAATAAAATCAATTCTTATGAAATTTATTCCTCAATTTAAATTTGAAAAATCAAATACTATTAACAAAATCATTTCATATGAAAATTTATTCAATTAAAATTTTACAACTATAATGCTATTAACAAAATCATTTTATATGAAATTTATCACTGAATTTAAATTTCATTTATCAAATACTATTATTACAATCATTATATATAATTTTATTCAATTAAAATTTTGCAACTAAAATATTATTCACAAAATTATTTTATATGAAATTTATTGCTCAATTTGAATTTCACAAATCAAATACTATTAACAAAATCATTTTATATGAAAATTTATTCAATTAAAATTTTACAACTAAAATACTATTAACAAAATTATTTTATATGAAATTTATTCCTCAATTTGAATTTCATTAATCAAATACTATTAATACAATCAGTTTATATGAAAAGTTATTTAATAAAAATTTTACAACTAAAATACTATTAACAAAATTATTTTATATGAAATTTATTCCTCAATTTAAATTTGATTAATCAAATACTATTAATAAAATCAATTCTTATGAATTTTATTCCTCAATTTAAATTTGAAAAATCAAATACTATTAACAAAATCATTTCATATGAATATTTATTCAATTAAACTTTTACAACTAAAATACTATTAACAAAATTATTTTATATGAAATTTATAACTCAATTTAAATTTCATAAATCAAATACTACTAACAAAATAATTTTATATAAAAATTTATTCAATTGAAATTTTACAACTAAAATACTATTAACAAAATTATTTTATATGAAATTTATTGCTCAATTTGAATTTCACAAATCAAATACTATTAACAAAATCATTTTATATGAAAATTTATTCAATTAAAATTTTACAACTAAAATACTATTAACAAAATTATTTTATATGAAATTTATTCCTCAATTTGAATTTCATTAATCAAATACTATTAATACAATCAGTTTATATGAAAAGTTATTTAATAAAAATTTTACAACTAAAATACTATTAACAAAATTATTTTATATGAAATTTATTCCTCAATTTAAATTTGATTAATCAAATACTATTAATAAAATCAATTCTTATGAATTTTATTCCTCAATTTAAATTTGAAAAATCAAATACTATTAACAAAATCATTTCATATGAATATTTATTCAATTAAACTTTTACAACTAAAATACTATTAACAAAATTATTTTATATGAAATTTATAACTCAATTTAAATTTCATAAATCAAATACTACTAACAAAATAATTTTATATAAAAATTTATTCAATTGAAATTTTACAACTAAAATACTATTAACAAAATTATTTTATATGAAATTTATTCCTCAATTTGAATTTCACAAATCAAATACTATTAACAAAATCATTTTATATGAAAAGTTATTTAATAAAAATTTTACAACTAAAATACTATTAACAAAATTATTTTATATGAAATTTATTCCTCAATTTAAATTTGATTAATCAAATACTATTAATAAAATCAATTCTTATGAAATTTATTCCTCAATTTAAATTTGAAAAATCAAATACTATTAACAAAACCATTTCATATGAAAATTTATTCAATTAAAATTTTACAACTATAATGCTATTAACAAAATCATTTTATATGAAATTTATCACTGAATTTAAATTTCATTTATCAAATACTATTATTACAATCATTATATATAATTTTATTCAATTAAAATTTTGCAACTAAAATATTATTCACAAAATTATTTTATATGAAATTTATTGCTCAATTTGAATTTCACAAATCAAATACTATTGTTACGTCCTTGTTGGGACGTTTTTAGAGAAATTAAAGAGTTAAAGATTTTAATGAGAGATATAACGCAGTTTTGAACCTACCTGCATTCACCGGCTTCGGTTCGGGTAATTGAGGGTACTTTTATATGAAAATGGCTTTACATAAGGATGTGGAACGAAGAAATCGACGTTGGGTATTTTAAATGATTTTAAAATATGATTTTAAATGTAACAATTGACCAAGATATATTTTAAAAATGAACAAATTCAGAATACATAGAATTGTTATTAAATATTACAAATGTTAGTATTTACCGATAGATGTATCTCGCTTCGTTTCGTTAAACTATTATATGGTTCGGAACGCTGGGTATTCGCTTTAGCTTCAGCTTCAAGTCCGCTTTGATGATGTTGATGATGATTTCGGTAATCCGGCGGGTGTACACGCCTTTTATTGAATTTTAACTTCACTTTTTAATTTATTATATAACACTTTAACACTTTATTAACAACTCGATTTAAATTGAACTGAACTTCGACTGAATAACTATGTGTACGATTTCGAATGCCAATGAGAAGATGAACTTCAGAGATTTTGATTGTCGACTGCCTGCTCCTGATGAGGAGGCTCCCTTTATAGATTTGTTAATCCATTGTTCTTCGCTTAATCTTCTTATGGTGGATGCATGCTCATCAATTTCTTTGTAATCATATTTCTTCTTAATCCATCGTCTATCTCTTGACCGGACGCTTGATATTCGATTCATTTGCACCGGTCTATTGTTCATCAATCTTTTATCAATTTTTATATTCTTCGATGACGAATAAATTTCAACGGAAGTTTCTTTTAGTTAATCGCTCACATATTATGTTTCGAATTATTTCATTTGTTAACAATCCTATATAGTTCGCTGCAAAATATATCTTATAAACTTTTCTTAATTCTATCGCTCGCAGTACGGTATAAAATACAATAATTCAGTATTCAATATAATATTTGATATAATAATTGATTACAATTCTCGCACAAAATTAATAAAACAAATAAGAAAAGAAATATATGATTAAGTTTATTAATTATTATTTATAATAGGACCACCGGACTTGACACCTCCCCCCTTAGAAAGCAAATTTCCAAGGGAAATTTGTTCAAACTCTTTGACTACTTTATTGAATTCAGATGTACTTGGTCTGTCGATCTTGGATCGTGTGTCTTGAAGGTCGTTGATTGACTCGTTAGCTGCTTGGATCTTGTTTCTTCGCTTATCTTCGCGGCGTATGAGGAAGTGTGTCAATGAACTGCATATGGCTCCGCACAAGGTGAATCCGCATCCGTATATCGAGTGTAGCTGATAACCATGTAGTATGGTGTTGAGTATCATCTTGATAAATTTGAAGATGACAAATATAGCTAACACTCCTGCGCTAAAAGATCCGAATGTGATGAATCCATTCCAGAATTTTTTGGCTGCGCTTTCCGCTATTTTATCCAGTGTTTCTTCATTTAGCATGCCCATTATGGAAATCGAATTTGCTGGTATATTTTTTCCTGTCATGCCTCTGGCGACAGAATTTAATACAGCTGATTTCTCGGCAGGAAACATGATATGATCTCGTAATTTATCAAGATCATTTTGAGTGTAAATTCCACTGGTAGCCAATTTGAACGGATTAACGTAGTGCCATTCGGGTTCCTTCATTGGTTGTAATGTTTGAGGTGCGATGACTTCTATTGGTCTTTGTGGTAACATGGTTGATGTCACAGTCGTTGATGTTTCCTTTTTCTTCCTTTTTTTTTATTAAGGGACAAAATTGTCACGTAAAGGTGGTGTTCATTACAAACGTATTAAATAATGATGCACGAGGATCATATGAACATGAATATTAAGTAAAGCCTTAACATTTTTTTGTAACAAATTTTTATCGCTGCTTATTTTAACGAAATACGCCTATTTCTTCGCTAAAGTTAGTATCGCTTTTATCTGTTATATGTTAGTATGTTTGATATTTGCTAATGTGAAGCTAACGGAAGAATGTTATCATAATATTTGAACAATAATAGCATTCTTTTGTTAACTTGTGCTCTTAATTTGAGTAATCTTATTTGTTAGTGTGTATTTATACTGTTTTGTCGAATGTTGAAACGTGGAGGAAAATAATAATAATAATAATAAAAATGTATATATATATGTATATAAAAAAAATGATAATGTATATGATTTATTTAAACATAATACATAATGATAATATATTTTTTATTGTGTTAAAATGTTTTTCGTCTAGTTTTGTCTACAATTTCTGTTGTAGTCCAGGTCGAATGTGGGCTAATTTTAATTTATTTATATGTACAGTACGAGGGTTTCCATTAACTAAAATTTTAATATTTTGATTAGGTAAAATTTCTATAACTTTATGAGGTCCAGTATATTGATCGCTGAATTTTCCTTTAATTGGTTCCTTTATCAAATATACCAGATCTGCTACTTTAAAATTTTGTGGATTTATTTTTCGATCATAATAACGTTTTGATTTGGCTTTGGCTGCATTTAAATTTTTACGTGCAGATAATTGTAGTTCATTTATTGTTGAATGTAGATCTCGAAGGTATTCTTCATAAGTAGGTTCCAGGTTTTCTTTCACTGGATTGCTACTTGTTGGTTCACGAGCAATTTTTCCAAATACTAATTCATGCGGAGAGAATTTTGTTCCTTCATGTACGGATGTATTATATGAAAACATAGCCAAATCTAACCAATTATCCCAGTTGGTTGCATTATTTACGTATTGTTTCAAATATTCTATTAATACATGATGTGATCTTTCAATTGAACCATTACTTTGTGGATGATAGGCTGTAGTTTTATAATGTTTTATTTTAAATTTTTTCGCTACTTGTTTCATAAGATTTGAGGTAAAATTGGTTCCTTGGTCTGTTAAAATTGCTTTAGGCGCACCAAATCGGCAAATTAGATATTTAATAAACCCATCTGCAATATCTGCGGCTGTTATTCGAACTAAAGGTACTGCAGCGGAGTACTTAGTTAATAAATCTTGCATGGTTAATATGAACCTATTTCCATTTTTCGTTTCTGGCAATGGTCCTACAACATCTAGGCTGACTTTATCAAAGGCCTTTCCTGGTGTATCCGTTAATACCATGGGTTGTTTTGTTTTAATTCTTGTTAATTTCCTTATTTGGCATTCATTGCAAGTGCGTATAAAATTTTGAATATCTTTTTTCATTCCTTCCCAATAATATGATTGTCGAATTCGATGATAAGTTTTTGTTATTCCTTTATGTCCACCGATGGCTGACATATGTTTTTCTTCAATTATTTTTAATCTATCTTCCTCTGGAGGTATTGTCACTTGACCTGTGCATATTGTTATTTTTATTGGTTGATTTTGAAATGCTCTCTTCAATTCATTTATAATATATTTCCAAGGGATATCTTCAATGTTGTTTGATCTTCTTATACTGAATGAATCCAGATCTAATTCTTCAACTACATCTAATAAAGATGCCATAGCGTTGACAATATTCTCTGGTTCAATAGGTGTATGTTTATCTTGTTTAATCGGTAGCATGATAATGTAAAAATTGTCTTTATCATTGGGTTGTAATCTAGCTCGTTCAAAAGTCAGATCAATGGTAGTACGTAATAAGTTAGCTTCTGCTAATTCTTCTGCTCCTTTATCAATTGGTTTGCCACACATATCCACGAATACTACTTTATGTGTTTTGCCCATGTATAATGGTTCACGAACTTCTCTAATTTCTGGGTATCTGTGTGGTGTTTGTATTGGACTAGGTAATTCTATACGAATCTCTTCTGATGTAGGAGTTGCGAGAGGAATAATATTTTCTTGATTAGGTGTTTGTATATTGAGTTGTAAAGAGTCGTCAAAATTTGAAGAACTGTGAGTAGCGCTAGTTTCAGGATCAGAATTTGATTGCGGTGTGTGTGAACTATCGAATGGAATTGGTGAAAAATGTTTCGTTTCTATTTTCCCTTTTTTTTGTGTTGTATCAGGTAGAGGTAAATCTTCAGATGAAGTAGATGGAAGTTTCCTCTTCTTCATTAATGTGTATGGTGATTCTTTTGTTTCCGGTTGATTTGGTTCATTAGGTTTTCTTCTCTTATGAGCTGAATCGGATAATGATGAGTCTTCCGATGATGTTGACAAAAGTCTTTTTCTAGTTAATTTTTTATTTTTCTGTAATGGTAAGCAAATTTCTGGAGGGTTCCGAGATAAGGCATCAGCATTAGCATTAGTTTTGCCTTGTTTGTAATGAATTTTATATTCATATTCCGATAATTTCAATTTCCATTTCCATAATCTAGAAGTTGGATCTTTAATGGAGTGTAACCAAACTAATGGTTTATGATCAGTAATTATATTGAATGTTCGTCCGTATAGATATGGGCGAAAGTGCGATATGCAATAAACAATTGCTAAACATTCTTTTTCTATTGTAGAATATTTTTGTTCAGCTGAATTTAGAAGTCGAGAGGCATATGCTATGGGAAGGTCTTTTCCAATTGTTCCTTGGCTGAGTATTCCTCCGATAGCATACGCGGATGAGTCAGTGGTAAGATTAAATGTTTTTGAAAAATCCGGAAATTGTAGTATGGGCTCTGTTATGAGAGCTTCTCGTAAGATTTTAAAAGACTCTTCTTGTATTTCTTTCCATTCAAAAGTGACATCTTTCTTTAATAAATCTGTCAATGGTTTAGCTGTTTCGGAAAAATTTGGTATGAATCTTCGATAATATCCAGCTAACCCCAAAAATTGTTTAATATGTTTCGTATTCTTTGGTTTAGGAAAATTTTGTACAGCTTCTATTTTCTTTGGATCAGGTTTTAAACCATTTTCGCTAATTATATGTCCCAAGTAAGTTACTCATGACGTAAAAATTCACACTTATCGGGTTGTAATTTTAATCGTGCAATTCGTAATCGATTCATTAATTTATTAAATTTAATTTCATGCTCTTGCAAAGAACTTGAATATATTACTATGTCATCTAGATATACAAATAATTCGGATCCTTGAAGTCCTGCCAGCACACTATTCATTAAACGTTGAAATATGGCTGGGGCGTTTTTTAAACCAAAAGGCATTCTTTTAAATTGAAAATGACCATAAGGTGTTGAGAATGCTGTCTTATGAGCATCCTCTGAGGCCATTTTGATTTGATGAAATCCAGAAGCTAGATCAAATATAGAAAAATACTTGGCACTTCCAAGTTGATCCAAAATTTCTGTAATATTAGGTAGAGGATATGCATCACCGATAGTTTTTTCATTTAAATTACGATAATCAATTACGAGACGCCATCGTTTGTTTCCTTGAGAATCTTGTTTCTTTGGCACAATCCATATTGGCGAATTATATGGTGATGTCGATGATTCGATTACGTCTGTGTCCAGTAAATTTTGAACCTGTTTATTAATTTCTTCTTTATGAATTGGTGGAAAACGGTATTGTCTAGTATTTATTGGAATTTCATCTGCAGTATAAATTTTATGTTGTAGCACATCAGTGCCTTCGAGTGTTTCTCCAGGGATATGAAATCTATCTTGATTTTGTTCTATTAATTTTAAAATATTTTGTTTTTCCTCTTCATTGAGATGATCAAGTCGTAATTGTTCCAATACATCCTTGAGTCGATTGCGACAACTTGCTGTTGCTACTTGACGAGTGTTGACATTGTTGACTGACTGCTCTGTAATCTCTTCGAATGGCTCCAGTTTCACCATGGGTATGGCAAGGACGTAGTCTTTCAATGTCGCATTCGTCACTCGTATATGAGCTCTCCCTTTAGAATTAGTGACCACTGTTTCTCCAATAAATATTCCTTTTTCCTGAGGAATTTGAGGAATATAACCTTGTTGTAATTCTGGATTGATTATATTTACTGTAAGTGGAATAGATGTTCTCTTTGGAACTGTTATCTGCTGTTCTTCGAAAAATGGTATATATGTAGTTCCCCATTTTACATGTTTCGCGGAATAGTCAACTTTTGCTTGATGATTTAATAAGAATTCGGATCCTAGGATTCCGTTTTGATCTATTGATATTCGGTTGTTAACAACATGGAATAATACTGGATGACCTGCTATCCTGATTGATGCCGTCCCTAGGGTGGCCAGGACTTCGGTCGAGATTCCTCGAATATGAATAGCATTATTTGTATCGATGTCCGCAGTTTTTGGGACCATGAATTCTTTAATGAGGTTGACTTCCGAACCTGAGTCCACTAAGAGAGTTATTAATCCTTGAAGATCTGGTGATGTGATCACTATTTTGGGAGTGTTTACGGTTGAATTTAATTGAATATTGATAACCCGTCGAGGTTGAATTCTCCTTCCTCCGTCTTTGACTCCTTGATCTTCACTTCCTTGGAATGACTCGTTCCTGGAGAGTCGTCCTGTTTGGTTGTCATAGCTTCCATTGCGGGTGAAATCTTCGGTGAAGATGTATTGATTTTCATTATTGATTGACGCTCCTTGAAATTCTCTCCCTTGGGCGCGCCACGGTTCCCCGGGGAGAACTTCTCGTTTCCCGATTTTTGTTGAGAATAAGGAACTATTTCACCTGATTCTACCTTAGCTTTAAATTTATAACATTCTTTAATTGTATGACCCAGTTTTTTACAGTAATTACAAGAGACAGGTGGATTATTTATTTCTGCCTGCCTATTGGATCTCGGATTGTTTTCGCCGTTGCTCCTATCATTGTTGTTAGAAGGATTGAATCGCCAGCGTGCTCCCGTATTATAATCTTGTCTCGGTGGCTGTTGATATTTGTTCCAAGCGGTTTGATAGCGATATTGTGACTGAGACTGATTTCTTCGGTCTCTAAGATTAAATTGGAATGGTCTCATCCGTTCCTCCTCTTTTTGTATTTGTTTTGAAATTTTAATTGCATTGGCGTATGTGTCTTCTAAATCTCGAATGCTTTCTTGTTGTACTCTGACACGAATTTCAGATGATAATCCATTCAGAAATGCGTCTAATGTATCAGAGTCGATATTTGTTTGTACATCGTCAGATAATACCCCATATTGAGTACGTTCTTCATCCATGATTGCTAATCTTAAATCTTGTACGCGGCTTATGTAGTCTAACATACTCTCATTGGGTTTTTTAAATATATTAGCTAACTCACCCTTAAACTGGTTAAGTGTTTTGTGTTCCCCAAACATAATTTTAATTTTTGTTCCAAAATCTTCCACTGTTTCAATATTCGAGTTTTCAATGGCCATAAACGCATGTCCTTTAAGTTTATTTGTAAGTAATTTAACTAGATATGGTTCCTGACTTGCTGGAAGCATGGATTTTGCTCTTTCACATGCTCTTAAAAATTGATATACTGAGGGCTTATGACCATCGAATACTGGTACAGTCTGTAACGCGTCTTTAATTTTAATCGGGTTTACAGTCTGTGTCTGGTCGGAAGTTACATGTTGCTGTGTTTGTGTCGGTTGTTCGGTCTTTTTCGGTTGGGTTAGTGATCGTAATGTATCCTGTATTTGTAAAATTTGTTCATTGAATTCTCTAAATTTAGGACCAAGTTCTGCTACAAATTTATTACTTTCTTGAGCCCTTTTTATTTCATCAATAGCTTGTTTTAATACTTGTGCATGAATGTTAATATCGATTTCTTCACCACCAGATGCCATTGTTAAATTTAAAAAAAAAACTAACGTTTATGATAACAAAATCAAATCAAATCAAATCCTCAATTCCTGCGTTCTATCCCACCACGCTGTCACCAAATTTATTTTTGTTACGTCCTTGTTGGGACGTTTTTAGAGAAATTAAAGAGTTAAAGATTTTAATGAGAGATATAACGCAGTTTTGAACCTACCTGCATTCACCGGCTTCGGTTCGGGTAATTGAGGGTACTTTTATATGAAAATGGCTTTACATAAGGATGTGGAACGAAGAAATCGACGTTGGGTATTTTAAATGATTTTAAAATATGATTTTAAATGTAACAATTGACCAAGATATATTTTAAAAATGAACAAATTCAGAATACATAGAATTGTTATTAAATATTACAAATGTTAGTATTTACCGATAGATGTATCTCGCTTCGTTTCGTTAAACTATTATATGGTTCGGAACGCTGGGTATTCGCTTTAGCTTCAGCTTCAAGTCCGCTTTGATGATGTTGATGATGATTTCGGTAATCCGGCGGGTGTACACGCCTTTTATTGAATTTTAACTTCACTTTTTAATTTATTATATAACACTTTAACACTTTATTAACAACTCGATTTAAATTGAACTGAACTTCGACTGAATAACTATGTGTACGATTTCGAATGCCAATGAGAAGATGAACTTCAGAGATTTTGATTGTCGACTGCCTGCTCCTGATGAGGAGGCTCCCTTTATAGATTTGTTAATCCATTGTTCTTCGCTTAATCTTCTTATGGTGGATGCATGCTCATCAATTTCTTTGTAATCATATTTCTTCTTAATCCATCGTCTATCTCTTGACCGGACGCTTGATATTCGATTCATTTGCACCGGTCTATTGTTCATCAATCTTTTATCAATTTTTATATTCTTCGATGACGAATAAATTTCAACGGAAGTTTCTTTTAGTTAATCGCTCACATATTATGTTTCGAATTATTTCATTTGTTAACAATCCTATATAGTTCGCTGCAAAATATATCTTATAAACTTTTCTTAATTCTATCGCTCGCAGTACGGTATAAAATACAATAATTCAGTATTCAATATAATATTTGATATAATAATTGATTACAATTCTCGCACAAAATTAATAAAACAAATAAGAAAAGAAATATATGATTAAGTTTATTAATTATTATTTATAATAGGACCACCGGACGTGACACTATTAACAAAATCATTTTATATGAAAATTTATTCAATTAAAATTTTACAACTAAAATACTATTAACAAAATTATTTTATATGAAATTTATTCCTCAATTTGAATTTCATTAATCAAATACTATTAATACAATCAGTTTATATGAAAAGTTATTTAATAAAAATTTTACAACTAAAATACTATTAACAAAATTATTTTATATGAAATTTATTCCTCAATTTAAATTTGATTAATCAAATACTATTAATAAAATCAATTCTTATGAATTTTATTCCTCAATTTAAATTTGAAAAATCAAATACTATTAACAAAATCATTTCATATGAATATTTATTCAATTAAACTTTTACAACTAAAATACTATTAACAAAATTATTTTATATGAAATTTATAACTCAATTTAAATTTCATAAATCAAATACTACTAACAAAATAATTTTATATAAAAATTTATTCAATTGAAATTTTACAACTAAAATACTATTAACAAAATTATTTTATATGAAATTTATTGCTCAATTTGAATTTCACAAATCAAATACTATTAACAAAATCATTTTATATGAAAATTTATTCAATTAAAATTTTACAACTAAAATACTATTAACAAAATTATTTTATATGAAATTTATTCCTCAATTTGAATTTCATTAATCAAATACTATTAATACAATCAGTTTATATGAAAAGTTATTTAATAAAAATTTTACAACTAAAATACTATTAACAAAATTATTTTATATGAAATTTATTCCTCAATTTAAATTTGATTAATCAAATACTATTAATAAAATCAATTCTTATGAATTTTATTCCTCAATTTAAATTTGAAAAATCAAATACTATTAACAAAATCATTTCATATGAATATTTATTCAATTAAACTTTTACAACTAAAATACTATTAACAAAATTATTTCATATGAAATTTATAACTCAATTTAAATTTCATAAATCAAATACTACTAACAAAATAATTTTACATAAAAATTTATTCAATTGAAATTTTACAACTAAAATACTATTAACAAAATTATTTTATATGAAATTTATTTCTCAATTTGAATTTCACAAATCAAATACTATTAACAAAATCATTTTATATAAAAATTTATTCAATTAAAATTTTACAACTAAAATACTATTAACAAAATTATTTTATATGATATTTTATCCTCAATTTAAATTTCATAAATCAAATACTACTAACAAAATCATTTTATATAAAAATTTATTCAATTAAAATTTTACAACTAAAATACTATTAACAAAATTATTTTATATGAAATTTATAACTCAATTTAAATTTCATAAATCAAATACTACTAACAAAATCATTTTATATAAAAATTTATTCAATTAAAATTTTACAACTATAATGCTATTAACAAAATCATTTTATCTGAAATTTATAACTTAATTTAAATTTCATAAATCAAATACTACTAACAAAATCATTTCATATAAAAATTTATTCAATTAAAATTTTTCAACTATAATACTATTAACAAAATCATTTTATATGAAATTTATCACTGAATTTAAATTTCATAAATCAAATACTATTAATACAATCATTATATATAATTTTATTCAATTAAAATTTTACAACTAAAATACTATTAACAAAATTATTTTATATGAAATTTATTCCTTAATTTGAATTTCACAAATCAAATACTATTAACAAAATCATTTTATATGAAAATTTATTCAATTAAAATTTTACAACTAAAATACTATTAACAAAATTATTTTATATGAAATTTATTCCTCAATTTGAATTTCACAAATCAAATACTATTAACAAAATCATTTTACCCTAGTAGCACAAAATATTGGATACACATTTTTTTCGAATATTGAAAAAATATTTTTTAAGCCACACTTTTTAATATTAAATAAATATTAAATCTAATATTGTATACATGTTCAAGAAATGTAAATTGAATGTTTAGAAAATATAAGCTAAATATTCAGAGAATATAAAATGGATATTTAAAAAATATTAGCTAAATATTCAGAGAATATAAAATGAATATTAAAAAAATATTAGCTAAATATTCAGAGAATATAAAATGGATATTAAAAAAATATTAGCTAAATATTCAGAGAATATAAAATGGATATTAAAAAAATATTTGCTAAATATTCAGAGAATATAAAATGGATATTTAAAAAATATTAGCTACATATTCAGAGAATATAAACGAGATATTTAAAAAATATGAAGTAAATATTAAAAAAATGTGAATATAACATTTGAAAAATATAAATTCAATATTCAAATAACATTTATTCAAATCTTCAAATTTAAGAAAAAGTTATAAAAGAAATTAGAAACTATCAATATATATACTTTCCTATGCACTACTTGAGGGAATATTCCACTTTGTCATCGAAAGAACATGATTACAATTCAGAAATTTTTGTGCAGTTGATGGGATTTGATCTCGGGACTTACCGTTTACTGGATGATGTACTTCCTCGCTGAGCCATGTGAACCTATGGTTTCATTCATTACTTTTTATTCTTATAAAGGCTCAAATCATACAATTATTCGAAGAGATAGATTTCTGTTAAAAAATTTGTAACTAACAATAAAACTACTTTTTTTTAATGAAGCATATTATTAGTATATTAACGACAAAGATATATATATATTTTTTTCATAAGTATTTCAATCGTACGTAAGAATGGAAACACATACAATATATTTGCTGAATAAACAAAAACATTTTATTGTGAAAAAATATATTGTTGTAATTCAGTATAAAAATAATATAGCATAACATAGTATAAAATAATAAATAGTAAAAACAATAAAATAATATAGCATAGTATATTACGTGCGCCCGTCTACGACGTTGAACATCGGTAATCTGTGTTTCAGTTACTTCAAAACGTATGAAATCGTTGTGCTACCATTTCAATTTTGTCTAATAATAAAAGTGGCACAAAATAGATATACTACACTTCAAAAGTTTGAAGAAACCTGAACAGAATCTTATATTAACTTTAGCGTTCACGATTTTTTATTATAATCAAAATATGTGATTTACTATGTAAATTGAATTTAGGAAAGCGCAGGAAACTAGGGAAAAAAGGCAACGGGACAAATGATACATAATAATGAATACGCATTTATATATGTGTGTGTGTATATATATATATACATATATATATATATATATATATATATATATATATATATATATATATATTTGTACATGTATTTATATATTTATTTCTTACAGCCTAGACTTAGCTGTCGCTAAAAACAGAGATACGCATTGTCGTATTTCTACTTCCGTAATTGATTTCTGTCTTCTTCTCGTGGCAGCTGTGAAATTAAAAATGAAACAAAATACATATATATTACGTATATATAGTACGTGGCAATACCACATAAAAGTGATAAGTGTAAGTATACTTACTCATTACAGCATCATATATCTTTAAGTTAACGAAAGATAATTTTTTCTTCCGTCCTTGCCCGGAATAATATGTCGCTGCTGCATTTGTTAAAAGTTTGCGGAGCATATTAAAAATAATTCTTTTATTAGTGTCTCCACCGACTAAATATAACAGTTGTACCTGAAAAATATATGTCATTATTTATTTAATGTCAATATTACAATTATAAATATTAACTATTTACTAAACAAAAATAATATGAATCACGTATAATGTAAAAAAACCATAAAATTCATATATTTCGGAAATTATCTAAAAATGATAATAATGTTTATATTTGCAAATACATACTAGCGAATTAAATTTTTCTGTATTTTCTGATATGATCGCATCGAACTCGTTGATACTAACTACAGAGCTTAACGGCAATTGATTCAGAAAATTATTTTCATTCTCAATTTCGCTGTGGCTGCTTCCAGCCGTTACTGTGACGTTTAGTAATCTTTCAATTCTTTCTAATTTATTAAAAATTTGTTTAATCTCATATTTTAAGTCTAGGTACTGTCGACTTAATGTGGCCAATTGATCCTCGTTCTTGTTGGATACATGATGTACATCTGTGTAGAATATCACAAAGTATTATTATTACAATTATACAATTTTACAAATTATTATTAAAATTCGTCATTTTTGTTTATTTTCCGACTTACTTGGTGTTTCTATATGCGATTGCTCAATTGGTTGGCTTTGATTTGAAGAATCAGATGAGTCGGACGATTCGAAAATAATTCGCTTCCTTGGCACAATGTCGTGTCGCGATTTCCTCGATGGTGACATTTTAAAAATGATATGAAACAATCCTAAAAACTATAAACTTATAAATACACCAGCTAATATCTAATTTAAAATAAAGTAGTAAGTATGATTAATTATATTGATGAAGCAGCTCATATGCTGCGAAATATGACTGGCATTTAACTACAAATGATTTGTACAAAATTTCACTTAGTTCATAAGATACAATTTCATCATCGAATTTATCAAATTTAAATAATCCTATTATTTTGGATTTAATAGGGTATTTATAAAAATTTTTTAATTGCGTTGATAATTTCCCAACTATTTTGTTTTCTAATATGTCTGTGATTTGTAGGACATGGCCATTTTTTAAAAAGACATAACGGTCACTCAATCCATAAGCTTTTAATTTAAAATTAGGAAGTTGTATTGTTTTTTTATTATTGTGTGTTTCAATCCTTATTTGAGTATTAATATTTTCTGTGACTGTAGGTGCTCCATTTTCCGATAATCTATTTATTATTTGTGCTAAAGGTTTATTCCATCTACGCAACATGCTTACTAACTTCCCTAAATAATTTTCAAAAGGGAAGCAACTTAATTCCTCCAAAGAATATTTCAAGTTTTCTACGTCGTCTGAAATGTGGACTAAATTATGAACATTGTATGTACAGAATTCTCTGCCGTACAGACCTGAACAATTATGTACGAATTTAAATAGCATTTCTCGAGCTGTGTTTAACCACTCTGGGTTTAGATATAACTGTTTATGTAATAAAATCCTAATAGCGGCATGAAATAATAAAAAGTGATCATAATAATTGTCTGGAAGAATTTGTTTCAATATAATGGGTCCCAAGTATAAAAGAAATAGTCGGAACTCTGTAGCTTTAAATCTCGATAGCTCCGATATCGGTCGCGGTTTACGATTAAATTCACTGGGTACATATTTGACTGAAGATGTCATTCTCTTTGATAGTTTCTTTTTATCTGACTTTTTCAGCTGTGTCTTGCACCAATGACGAAGTAATTTTTTCATTACTCCTAAGCAACATAAATGCATATAATCTAGAGAAAAATGTTGTATTATGTCGAATTTAATTATATTTAACAGAGGTGTCCTTTGATTATCTTGATGATGAGAAAAGTCATGAAAATTTTCAAAATGGAAATGCGTTCGAGCACTAGCGTCATGTTTTAAATAACTGATTCGTTTTTTGTAATATATACCCGTTTCTGTACATCTTTCGCAACCTTTGTAACCCGTATGCCCTTTAATGTTTTTTAAAAATGCTCTCGCAGGTGCATCACAGGCAAAACATACAACAGTTACTTTAAAATTATTACCATCGTAAGATAATCCATATTCTAACATATCGTTCAGTTCATGTATAAAATCATTTAAATAATCAGTCAAGGAATCAGGTTTTGCATCGCCATAATATATTGCTATCGGGAAAGGGGACACCGTAGAATGTTTCAGTACTATTTTGCATAAAATGGGCCAAAACTGTTTATTTGAACTTGTTGAAAGTGGAATACCATCGACATTAAAAATTAATTGAAACATAAATGTTTCTTTTAGCTCCGTCAAAACACTTGCATTTTGTAACAGACTTAATAAATGCGCCTTTATACCTAAATATGAAAATTGAGCTATCGTGTTCTTTTTGCTAATAATTGGTGTAATATTGTTTGATGAGCGCTTAGTCTTTAATACAGTTCGTGCATCGCGTGGAATCGTATATTCAGGAAATATGTCCTTCAAGCCTTTTAATAAACTATTTAGTTGTGAATGATTGATTTTATTTTCTAGGGACCATGTTTTTAAAAACGTAAGTAATTTCAAATTTCGAAAAGCAGTGCATGTATCAT
Source organism: Lasioglossum villosulum (assembly GCA_963971365.1). Taxonomy (NCBI): domain Eukaryota; kingdom Metazoa; phylum Arthropoda; class Insecta; order Hymenoptera; family Halictidae; genus Lasioglossum; species Lasioglossum villosulum. The sequence goes on from CAXARU010000001.1 coordinate 51,233, forward strand.
CTGTAGTGTCATTTGTGTTATTTGTAATTTGACAATCGAATGGTTGATTCATATCAGATATGACGGGATCATCATTAACCGTTTGTGAATTAGTTTGTATGATTTCAATTGATTCTTCTACTATGTCGCGACTGATCTGATTTTCATTCAAATTCAAAGCCATTTGTTTCTTTATAAATTTATATTTCTTGTAACGATTTTCGGCCATTGTGAAGTTTGTGTAACTACAAATTAAATATTGTATGAAAAATTATCATTGAAAACGCTAATTGCAAGTCTTTAGAATATGAAATATACCTATATTACATAAATGTTCTTACCTTTTCTGCAAACGACGAAATGCAAGTGTTGAATACACTGTATAACTATATATATTGTTCGTTATTACACAAACTGTTGTGTCGTGTCAGTATCAAACTGCAATTGGCGAGTTCTTCAGGTAACTGTAACTTTTGTTGCAATAATCGTTTGCTACGATACACGGTTTCGTAGAGACTGCGTTCTTTTCGATCGACGTCGACCACGAAACCTTCCTCGATCTTCTATTGTCAATCGCGCGACGTCGCGCTCGCCAACGGACGATTCGCGACCGTTAACTTTAAGATCCGCGGATGGCCAACGGACGGATCTCTCGGAAGGCGTTGTCGGTATCAAAAAAATGTTCATACAAAATTTGATTGGTATGAAGGGAACAATCATATGGTGAAATTTTTTCGAAACTAGAATGATCGGGAAGAAGGATTTTAAAGTCGAAATAAGTTTTTTAAATGGAATGTCCTACTTTTTATACCATACACCGATAGAGTATCGAATTCTGAGTATAAAAGTGTTGACCATCCTATGTCCTAAACCTAATAGTTAACGAGATATTATCGAAACAATTTTCTTTCTTCTTTGGATAATATCTCGTTAACTATTAGATTTAGGACATATGAAGGTCAACACTTTTATACTCAGAATTCGATACTCTATCGGTGTATGGTATAAAAAGTAGGACATTGCATTTAAGAAACTTAATTCGACTTTGAAATCCTCCCTCCCTACCATTCTAGTTCCGAAAAAATTTCACCATATGATTGCTTCCTTCATAGCATACAACTTTTGTATGAACACTTTTTTGATACCGACAACGCCATCCAAGATATTCTGCTGTTCTTACTTAAACAGGACACCCCGTATATTTTATTTCTATCATTAAATAAAGATTCATTTTATAATAAGAAAAAAATATTTTTTTCATAATATGAAATAAATATTATCTGTACATTAGAAAAAAATATTCTATTTCTAATATGAAATAAAGATTCTTTTAATATTTAGAAAAAAATATTTTTTCATAATATGAAATAAATATTTTCTGAATATTTAGAAAAAAATATCTTTTTCATAATATGAAATAAATATTTCCTGAATATTTAGAAAAAAATATTTTTTTCATAATATGAAATAAACATTTCCTGAATATATAGAAAAAAATATTTTTTCAGAATATGAAATAAATATTTCCTGAATATATAGAAAAAAATATTTTTTCATAATCTATATAATAAAAATGAAATGATGTTCGTTGGTCACGACATCACGTGAGAACGGCTGGACCGATTTGGCTAATTTAAAAAAAAAAATTCGTAATGGTCCAAATAAGGTTTTTAGGGAAAGAAAAATTAGAAAAGTAGTCCCGGAATAATAGAAAATTCTGGAAAAATTGAAAGTGCTTTTTTATGCGATTTTTGTATGAACTTAAGTCCATAACTCACGATTCGAACGATGGATATGAATAATTCTTTTTTGTTTTGTTCGTTATGGTACTGAAAAAGTTTTCAGTAAAGAAAATTCGAGACAATTACAAACGAAAGTTGAAAATTTCGGACAGACTGCAAAAATCATAATTTTTGAAACGGTACAAGTAGCAGGTTAACACATTTCGCTACGCATTATTGGTTTTCAACGAGTTCGTTGTCGAGCACAACGAACACAAACAAATTTATTTAAATTTTGACAGGACAACGTCTGTCGGGTCAGCTAATATGAAATAAACATTATCTGCGTATTAGAAAAAAAAAATTCTATTTCTAATATTAAATAAAGATTCATTTTATAATGAGAAAAAAAATATTTTTTTCATAACATGAAATAAAGATTCATTTAATACTTGGAAAAAAATATTTTTCCTGTAATATGAAATAAAGATTCTTTTAATATTAAGAAAAAAATATTTTTTCATTATATGAAATAAATATTTCCTGCATATTACGAAAAAATATTTTTTTCATAATATGTAATAAATGTTTCCTGAATATTTAGAAAAAAATATTTTTTTCATAATATGAAATAAATATTTCCTGAATATTTAGAAAAAAATATTTTTTTCATAATATGAAATAAATATTTCCTGAATATTTAGAAAAAAATATTTTTTTCATAATATGAAATAAATATTGTATGTATATTTAGAAAAAAATATTTTTTTCATAATATGAAATAAATATTGTATGTATATTTGAATATTAAAAAAAGATTGAATCTCTTTTTAATATTATATGAATATGTATACAATATTTTGTGCTACTAGGGTATATGAAAAGTTATTTAATAAAAATTTTACAACTAAAATACTATTAACAAAATTATTTTATATGAAATTTATTCCTCAATTTAAATTTGATTAATCAAATACTATTAATAAAATCAATTCTTATGAAATTTATTCCTCGATTTAAATTTGAAAAATCAAATACTATTAACAAAATCATTTCATATGAAAATTTATTCAATTAAAATTTTACAACTATAATGCTATTAACAAAATCATTTTATATGAAATTTATCACTGAATTTAAATTTCATTTATCAAATACTATTATTACAATCATTATATATAATTTTATTCAATTAAAATTTTGCAACTAAAATATTATTCACAAAATTATTTTATATGAAATTTATTGCTCAATTTGAATTTCACAAATCAAATACTATTAACAAAATCATTTTATATGAAAATTTATTCAATTGAAATTTTACAACTAAAATACTATTAACAAAATTATTTTATATGACATTTATAACTCAATTCAAATTTCATTACTCAAATACTATTAATACAATCATTATATATAATTTTATTCGATTAAAATTTTACAACTAAAATACTATTAACAAAATCATCTAATATGAAATTTAAAACTCAATTTAAATTTCATAAATCAAATACTACTAACAAAATCATTTTATATAAAAATTTATTCAATTAAAATTTTACAACTAAAATACTATTAACAAAATCATTTTATATAAAAATTTATTCAATTAAAATTTTACAACTGTAATGCTATTAACAAAATTATTTTATTTGATATTTATTCCTCAATTTGAATTTCACAAATCAAATACTATTAACAACATCATTTTATATGAAAATTTATTCAATTAAAATTTTACAACTAAAATACTATTAACGAAATTATTTTATATTAAATTTATAACTCAATTTAAATTGCATAAATCAAATACTACTAACAAAATCATTTTACATAAAAATTGATTCAATTAAAATTTTACAACTAAAATACTATTAACAAAATTATTTTATATGAAATTTATTCCTCAATTTGAATTTCATTAATCAAATACTATTAATACAATCAGTTTATATGAAAAGTTATTTAATAAAAATTTTACAACTAAAATACTATTAACAAAATTATTTTATATGAAATTTATTCCTCAATTTAAATTTGATTAATCAAATACTATTAATAAAATCAATTCTTATGAAATTTATTCCTCAATTTAAATTTGAAAAATCAAATACTATTAACAAAATCATTTCATATGAAAATTTATTCAATTAAACTTTTACAACTAAAATACTATTAACAAAATTATTTTATATGAAATTTATAACTCAATTTAAATTTCATAAATCAAATACTACTAACAAAATCATTTTATATAAAAATTTATTCAATTAAAATTTTACAACTATAATGCTATTAACAAAATCATTTTATCTGAAATTTATTCCTTAAGTTGAATTTCACAAATCAAATACTATTAACAAAATCATTTTATATGAAAATTTATTCAATTAAAATTTTACAACTAAAATACTATTAACAAAATTATTTTATATGAAATTTATAACTCAATTTAAATTTCATAAATCAAATACTACTAACAAAATCATTTGATATAAAAATTTATTCAATTAAAATGTTACAACTAAAATACTATTAACAAAATCATTTTACATAAAAATTGATTCAATTAAAATTTTACAACTAAAATACTATTAACAAAATTATTTTATATGAAATTTATTCCTCAATTTGAATTTCATTAATCAAATACTATTAATACAATCAGTTTATATGAAAAGTTATTTAATAAAAATTTTACAACTAAAATACTATTAACAAAATTATTTTATATGAAATTTATTCCTCAATTTAAATATGATTAATCAAATACTATTAATAAAATCAATTCTTATGAAATTTATTCCTCAATTTAAATTTGAAAAATCAAATACTATTAACAAAATCATTTCATATGAATATTTATTCAATTAAACTTTTACAACTAAAATACTATTAACAAAATTATTTTATATGAAATTTATAACTCAATTTAAATTTCATAAATCAAATACTACTAACAAAATAATTTTATATAAAAATTTATTCAATTGAAATTTTACAACTAAAATACTATTAACAAAATTATTTTATATGAAATTTATTTCTCAATTTGAATTTCACAAATCAAATACTATTAACAAAATCATTTTATATGAAAATTTATTCAATTAAAATTTCACAACTAAAATACTATTAACGAAATTATTTTATATGAAATTTATAACTTAATTTAAATTTCATAAATCAAATACTACTAACAAAATCATTTCATATGAAAATTTATTCAATTAAAATTTTACAACTATAATGCTATTAACAAAATCATTTTATATGAAATTTATCACTGAATTTAAATTTCATTTATCAAATACTATTATTACAATCATTATATATAATTTTATTCAATTAAAATTTTACAACTAAAATACTATTGACAACATTATTTTATATGAAATTTATTTCTCAATTTGAATTTCACAATTCAAATACTATTAACAAAATCTTTTTATATGAAAATTTATTCAATTAAAATTTTACAACTAAAATACTATTAACAAAATCATCTAATATGAAATTTAAAACTCAATTTAAATTTCATAAATCAAATACTACTAACAAAATCATTTTATATAAAAATTTATTCAATTAAAATTTTACAACTAAAATACTATTAACAAAATCATTTTATATAAAAATTTATTCAATTAAAATTTTACAACTGTAATGCTATTAACAAAATTATTTTATTTGATATTTATTCCTCAATTTGAATTTCACAAATCAAATACTATTAACAACATCATTTTATATGAAAATTTATTCAATTAAAATTTTACAACTAAAATACTATTAACAAAATTATTTTATATGAAATTTATTCCTCAATTTAAATTTGATTAATCAAATACTATTAATAAAATCAATTCTTATGAAATTTATTCCTCGATTTAAATTTGAAAAATCAAATACTATTAACAAAATCATTTCATATGAAAATTTATTCAATTAAAATTTTACAACTATAATGCTATTAACAAAATCATTTTATATGAAATTTATCACTGAATTTAAATTTCATTTATCAAATACTATTATTACAATCATTATATATAATTTTATTCAATTAAAATTTTGCAACTAAAATATTATTCACAAAATTATTTTATATGAAATTTATTGCTCAATTTGAATTTCACAAATCAAATACTATTAACAAAATCATTTTATATGAAAATTTATTCAATTGAAATTTTACAACTAAAATACTATTAACAAAATTATTTTATATGACATTTATAACTCAATTCAAATTTCATTACTCAAATACTATTAATACAATCATTATATATAATTTTATTCGATTAAAATTTTACAACTAAAATACTATTAACAAAATCATCTAATATGAAATTTAAAACTCAATTTAAATTTCATAAATCAAATACTACTAACAAAATCATTTTATATAAAAATTTATTCAATTAAAATTTTACAACTAAAATACTATTAACAAAATCATTTTATATAAAAATTTATTCAATTAAAATTTTACAACTGTAATGCTATTAACAAAATTATTTTATTTGATATTTATTCCTCAATTTGAATTCCACAAATCAAATACTATTAACAACATCATTTTATATGAAAATTTATTCAATTAAAATTTTACAACTAAAATACTATTAACGAAATTATTTTATATTAAATTTATAACTCAATTTAAATTGCATAAATCAAATACTACTAACAAAATCATTTTACATAAAAATTGATTCAATTAAAATTTTACAACTAAAATACTATTAACAAAATTATTTTATATGAAATTTATTCCTCAATTTGAATTTCATTAATCAAATACTATTAATACAATCAGTTTATATGAAAAGTTATTTAATAAAAATTTTACAACTAAAATACTATTAACAAAATTATTTTATATGAAATTTATTCCTCAATTTAAATTTGATTAATCAAATACTATTAATAAAATCAATTCTTATGAAATTTATTCCTCAATTTAAATTTGAAAAATCAAATACTATTAACAAAATCATTTCATATGAAAATTTATTCAATTAAACTTTTACAACTAAAATACTATTAACAAAATTATTTTATATGAAATTTATAACTCAATTTAAATTTCATAAATCAAATACTACTAACAAAATCATTTTATATAAAAATTTATTCAATTAAAATTTTACAACTATAATGCTATTAACAAAATCATTTTATCTGAAATTTATTCCTTAAGTTGAATTTCACAAATCAAATACTATTAACAAAATCATTTTATATGAAAATTTATTCAATTAAAATTTTACAACTAAAATACTATTAACAAAATTATTTTATATGAAATTTATAACTCAATTTAAATTTCATAAATCAAATACTACTAACAAAATCATTTGATATAAAAATTTATTCAATTAAAATGTTACAACTAAAATACTATTAACAAAATCATTTTACATAAAAATTGATTCAATTAAAATTTTACAACTAAAATACTATTAACAAAATTATTTTATATGAAATTTATTCCTCAATTTGAATTTCATTAATCAAATACTATTAATACAATCAGTTTATATGAAAAGTTATTTAATAAAAATTTTACAACTAAAATACTATTAACAAAATTATTTTATATGAAATTTATTCCTCAATTTAAATATGATTAATCAAATACTATTAATAAAATCAATTCTTATGAAATTTATTCCTCAATTTAAATTTGAAAAATCAAATACTATTAACAAAATCATTTCATATGAATATTTATTCAATTAAACTTTTACAACTAAAATACTATTAACAAAATTATTTTATATGAAATTTATAACTCAATTTAAATTTCATAAATCAAATACTACTAACAAAATAATTTTATATAAAAATTTATTCAATTGAAATTTTACAACTAAAATACTATTAACAAAATTATTTTATATGAAATTTATTTCTCAATTTGAATTTCACAAATCAAATACTATTAACAAAATCATTTTATATGAAAATTTATTCAATTAAAATTTCACAACTAAAATACTATTAACGAAATTATTTTATATGAAATTTATAACTTAATTTAAATTTCATAAATCAAATACTACTAACAAAATCATTTCATATGAAAATTTATTCAATTAAAATTTTACAACTATAATGCTATTAACAAAATCATTTTATATGAAATTTATCACTGAATTTAAATTTCATTTATCAAATACTATTATTACAATCATTATATATAATTTTATTCAATTAAAATTTTACAACTAAAATACTATTAACAACATTATTTTATATGAAATTTATTTCTCAATTTGAATTTCACAAATCAAATACTATTAACAAAATCTTTTTATATGAAAATTTATTCAATTAAAATTTCACAACTAAAATACTATTAACAAAATCATTTTATATGAAATTTATCACTGAATTTAAATTTCATTTATCAAATACTATTATTACAATCATTATATATAATTTTATTCAATTAAAATTTCACAACTAAAATACTATTAACAAAATCATTTTATATGAAATTTATCACTGAATTTAAATTTCATTTATCAAATACTATTATTACAATCATTATATATAATTTTATTCAATTAAAATTTTACAACTAAAATACTATTAACAAAATCATTTTATATGAAATTTAAAACTCAATTTAAATTTCATAAATCAAATACTACTAACAAAATCATTTTATATAAAAATTTATTCAATTAAAATTTTACAACAAAAATACTATTAACAAAATCATTTTATATAAAAATTTATTCAATTAAAATTTTACAACTAAAATACTATTAAAAAAATTATTTTATATGATATTTTATCCTCAATTTAAATTTCATAAATCAAATACTACTAACAAAATCATTTTATATAAAAATTTATTCAATTAAAATTTTACCACTATAATGCTATTAACAAAATCATTTTATCTGAAATGTATTCCTTAATTTGAATTTCACAAATCAAATACTATTAACAAAATCATTTTATATGAAAATTTATTCAATTAAAATTTTACAACTAAAATACGATTAACAAAATTATTTTATATGAAATTTATAACTCAATTTAAATTGCATAAATCAAATACTACTAACAAAATCATTTTACATCAAAATTGATTCAATTAAAATTTTACAACTAAAATACTATTAACAAAATTATTTTATATGAAATTTATTCCTCAATTTGAATTTCACAAATCAAATACTACTAACAAAATAATTTTATATAAAATTTTATTCAATTGAAATTTTACAAATAAAATACTATTAACAAAATTATTTTATATGAAATTTATTTCTCAATTTGAATTTCACAAATCAAATACTATTAACAAAATCTTTTTATATGAAAATTTATTCAATTAAAATTTCACAACTAAAATACTCTTAACAAAATCATTTTATATGAAATTTATCACTGAATTTAAATTTCATTTATCAAATACTATTATTACAATCATTATATATAATTTTATTCAATTAAAATTTTACAACTAAAATACTATTCACAAAATTATTGTATATGAAATTTATTTCTCAATTTGAATTTCACAAATCAAATACTATTAACAAAATCATTTTATATGAAAATTTATTCAATTGAAATTTTACAACTAAAATACTATTAACAAAATTATTTTATATGACATTTTTAACTCAATTCAAATTTCATTACTCAAATACTATTAATACAATCATTATATATAATTTTATTCGATTAAAATTTTACAACTAAAATACTATTAACAAAATCATTTTATATGAAATTTAAAACTCAATTTAAATTTCATAAATCAAATACTACTAACAAAATCATTTTATATAAAAATTTATTCAATTAAAATTTTACAACTAAAATACTATTAACAAAATCATTTTATATAAAAATTTATTCAATTAAAATTTTACAACTAATATACTATTAACAAAATTATTTTATATGATATTTTATCCTCAATTTAAATTTCATAAATCAAATACTACTAACAAAATCATTTTATATAAAAATTTATTCAATTAAAATTTTACAACTATAATGCTATTAACAAAATCATTTTATCTGAAATTTATTCCTTAATTTGAATTTCACAAATCAAATACTATTAACAAAATCATTTTATATGAAAATTTATTCAATTAAAATTTTACAACTAAAATACTATTAACAAAATTATTTTATATGAAATTTATAACTCAATTTAAATTTCATAAATCAAATACTACTAACAAAATCATTTGATATAAAAATTGATTCAATTAAAATTATACAACTAAAATACTATTAACAAAATCATTTTATATGAAAATTTATTCAATTGAAATTTTACAACTAAAATACTATTAACAAAATTATTTTATATGACATTTTTAACTCAATTCAAATTTCATTACTCAAATACTTTTAATACAATCATTATATATAATTTTATTCGATTAAAATTTTACAGCTAACATACTATTAACAAAATCATTTTATATGAAATTTAAAACTCAATTTAAATTTCATAAATCAAATACTACTAACAAAATCATTTTATATAAAAATTTATTCAATTAAAATTTTACAACTAAAATACTATTAACAAAATCATTTTATATAAAAATTTATTCAATTAAAATTTTACAACTAATATACTATTAACAAAATTATTTTATATGATATTTTATCCTCAATTTAAATTTCATAAATCAAATACTACTAACAAAATCATTTTATATAAAAATTTATTCAATTAAAATTTTACAACTATAATGCTATTAACAAAATCATTTTATCTGAAATTTATTCCTTAATTTGAATTTCACAAATCAAATACTATTAACAAAATCATTTCATATGAAAATTTATTCAATTAAAATTTTACAACTAAAATACTATTAACAAAATTATTTTATATGAAATTTATAACTCAATTTAAATTTCATAAATCAAATACTACTAACAAAATCATTTGATATAAAAATTTATTCAATTAAAATTATACAACTAAAATACTATTAACAAAATCATTTTATATGAAAATTTATTCAATTAAAATTTTACAACTAAAATATTATTAACAAAATTATTTTATATGAAATTTATAACTCAATTTAAATTTCATAAATCAAATACTACTAACAAAATCATTTTATATAAAAATTTATTCAATTAAAATTTTACAACTATAATGCTATTAACAAAATCATTTTATCTGAAATTTATTCCTTAAGTTGAATTTCACAAATCAAATACTATTAACAAAATCATTTTATATGAAAATTTATTTAATTAAAATTTTACAACTAAAATACTATTAACAAAATTATTTTATATGAAATTTATAACTCAATTTAAATTTCATAAATCAAATACTACTAACAAAATCATTTGATATAAAAATTTATTCAATTAAAATGTTACAACTAAAATACTATTAACAAAATCATTTTACATAAAAATTGATTCAATTAAAATTTTACAACTAAAATACTATTAACAAAATTATTTTATATGAAATTTATTCCTCAATTTGAATTTCATTAATCAAATACTATTAATACAATCAGTTTATATGAAAAGTTATTTAATAAAAATTTTACAACTAAAATACTATTAACAAAATTATTTTATATGAAATTTATTCCTCAATTTAAATATGATTAATCAAATACTATTAATAAAATCAATTCTTATGAAATTTATTCCTCAATTTAAATTTGAAAAATCAAATACTATTAACAAAATCATTTCATATGAATATTTATTCAATTAAACTTTTACAACTAAAATACTATTAACAAAATTATTTTATATGAAATTTATAACTCAATTTAAATTTCATAAATCAAATACTACTAACAAAATAATTTTATATAAAAATTTATTCAATTGAAATTTTACAACTAAAATACTATTAACAAAATTATTTTATCTGAAATTTATTCCTTAAGTTGAATTTCACAAATCAAATACTATTAACAAAATCATTTTATATGAAAATTTATTCAATTAAAATTTCACAACTAAAATACTATTAACGAAATTATTTTATATGAAATTTATAACTTAATTTAAATTTCATAAATCAAATACTACTAACAAAATCATTTCATATGAAAATTTATTCAATTAAAATTTTACAACTATAATGCTATTAACAAAATCATTTTATATGAAATTTATCACTGAATTTAAATTTCATTTATCAAATACTATTATTACAATCATTTTATATAATTTTATTCAATTAAAATTTTACAACTAAAATACTATTAACAACATTATTTTATATGAAATTTATTTCTCAATTTGAATTTCACAAATCAAATACTATTAACAAAATCTTTTTATATGAAAATTTATTCAATTAAAATTTCACAACTAAAATACTATTAACAAAATCATTTTATATGAAATTTATCACTGAATTTAAATTTCATTTATCAAATACTATTATTACAATCATTATATATAATTTTATTCAATTAAAATTTCACAACTAAAATACTATTAACAAAATCATTTTATATGAAATTTATCACTGAATTTAAATTTCATTTATCAAATACTATTATTACAATCATTATATATAATTTTATTCAATTAAAATTTTACAACTAAAATACTATTAACAAAATCATTTTATATGAAATTTAAAACTCAATTTAAATTTCATAAATCAAATACTACTAACAAAATCATTTTATATAAAAATTTATTCAATTAAAATTTTACAACAAAAATACTATTAACAAAATCATTTTATATAAAAATTTATTCAATTAAAATTTTACAACTAAAATACTATTAACAAAATTATTTTATATGATATTTTATCCTCAATTTAAATTTCATAAATCAAATACTACTAACAAAATCATTTTATATACAAATTTATTCAATTAAAATTTTACCACTATAATGCTATTAACAAAATCATTTTATCTGAAATGTATTCCTTAATTTGAATTTCACAAATCAAATACTATTAACAAAATCATTTTATATGAAAATTTATTCAATTAAAATTTTACAACTAAAATACGATTAACAAAATTATTTTATATGAAATTTATAACTCAATTTAAATTGCATAAATCAAATACTACTAACAAAATCATTTTACATCAAAATTGATTCAATTAAAATTTTACAACTAAAATACTATTAACAAAATTATTTTATATGAAATTTATTCCTCAATTTGAATTTCACAAATCAAATACTACTAACAAAATAATTTTATATAAAATTTTATTCAATTGAAATTTTACAAATAAAATACTATTAACAAAATTATTTTATATGAAATTTATTTCTCAATTTCAATTTCACAAATCAAATACTATTAACAAAATCTTTTTATATGAAAATTTATTCAATTAAAATTTCACAACTAAAATACTATTAACAAAATCATTTTATATGAAATTTATCACTGAATTTAAATTTCATTTATCAAATACTATTATTACAATCATTATATATAATTTTATTCAATTAAAATTTTACAACTAAAATACTATTCACAAAATTATTGTATATGAAATTTATTTCTCAATTTGAATTTCACAAATCAAATACTATTAACAAAATCATTTTATATGAAAATTTATTCAATTGAAATTTTACAACTAAAATACTATTAACAAAATTATTTTATATGACATTTTTAACTCAATTCAAATTTCTTTACTCAAATACTATTAATACAATCATTATATATAATTTTATTCGATTAAAATTTTACAACTAAAATACTATTAACAAAATCATTTTATATGAAATTTAAAACTCAATTTAAATTTCATAAATCAAATACTACTAACAAAATCATTTTATATAAAAATTTATTCAATTAAAATTTTACAACTAAAATACTATTAACAAAATCATTTTATATAAAAATTTATTCAATTAAAGTTTTACAACTAATATACTATTAACAAAATTATTTTATATGATATTTTATCCTCAATTTAAATTTCATAAATCAAATACTACTAACAAAATCATTTTATATAAAAATTTATTCAATTAAAATTTTACAACTATAATGCTATTAACAAAATCATTTTATCTGAAATTTATTCCTTAATTTGAATTTCACAAATCAAATACTATTAACAAAATCATTTTATATGAAAATTTATTCAATTAAAATTTTACAACTAAAATACTATTAACAAAATTATTTTATATGAAATTTATAACTCAATTTGAATTTCATTAATCAAATACTATTAATACAATCAGTTTATATGAAAAGTTATTTAATAAAAATTTTACAACTAAAATACTATTAACAAAATTATTTTATATGAAATTTATTCCTCAATTTAAATTTGATTAATCAAATACTATTAATAAAATCAATTCTTATGAAATTTATTCCTCAATTTAAATTTGAAAAATCAAATACTATTAACAAAATCATTTCATATGAAAATTTATTCAATTAAACTTTTACAACTAAAATACTATTAACAAAATTATTTTATATGAAATTTATAACTCAATTTAAATTTCATAAATCAAATACTACTAACAAAATCATTTTATATAAAAATTTATTCAATTAAAATTTTACAACTATAATGCTATTAACAAAATCATTTTATCTGAAATTTATTCCTTAAGTTGAATTTCACAAATCAAATACTATTAACAAAATCATTTTATATGAAAATTTATTCAATTAAAATTTTACAACTAAAATACTATTAACAAAATTATTTTATATGAAATTTATAACTCAATTTAAATTTCATAAATCAAATACTACTAACAAAATCATTTGATATAAAAATTTATTCAATTAAAATGTTACAACTAAAATACTATTAACAAAATCATTTTACATAAAAATTGATTCAATTAAAATTTTACAACTAAAATACTATTAACAAAATTATTTTATATGAAATTTATTCCTCAATTTGAATTTCATTAATCAAATACTATTAATACAATCAGTTTATATGAAAAGTTATTTAATAAAAATTTTACAACTAAAATACTATTAACAAAATTATTTTATATGAAATTTATTCCTCAATTTAAATATGATTAATCAAATACTATTAATAAAATCAATTCTTATGAAATTTATTCCTCAATTTAAATTTGAAAAATCAAATACTATTAACAAAATCATTTCATATGAATATTTATTCAATTAAACTTTTACAACTAAAATACTATTAACAAAATTATTTTATATGAAATTTATAACTCAATTTAAATTTCATAAATCAAATACTACTAACAAAATAATTTTATATAAAAATTTATTCAATTGAAATTTTACAACTAAAATACTATTAACAAAATTATTTTATATGAAATTTATTTCTCAATTTGAATTTCACAAATCAAATACTATTAACAAAATCATTTTATATAAAAATTTATTCAATTAAAATTTTACAACTAAAATACTATTAACAAAATTATTTTATATGATATTTTATCCTCAATTTAAATTTCATAAATCAAATACTACTAAAAAAATCATTTTATATAAAAATTTATTCAATTAAAATTTTACAACTATAATGCTATTAACAAAATCATTTTATATGAAATTTATCACTGAATTTAAATTTCATTTATCAAATACTATTATTACAATCATTATATATAATTTTATTCAATTAAAATTTTGCAACTAAAATATTATTCACAAAATTATTTTATATGAAATTTATTTCTCAATTTGAATTTCACAAATCAAATACTATTAACAAAATCATTTTTATGAAAATTTATTCAATTAAAATTTCACAACTAAAATACTATTAACAAAATCATTTTATATGAAATTTATCACTGAATTTAAATTTCATTTATCAAATACTATTATTACAATCATTATATATAATTTTATTCAATTAAAATTTCACAACTAAAATACTATTAACAAAATCATTTTATATGAAATTTATCACTGAATTTAAATTTCATTTATCAAATACTATTATTACAATCATTATATATAATTTTATTCAATTAAAATTTTACAACTAAAATACTATTAACAAAATCATTTTATATGAAATTTAAAACTCAATTTAAATTTCATAAATCAAATACTACTAACAAAATCATTTTATATAAAAATTTATTCAATTAAAATTTTACAACAAAAATACTATTAACAAAATCATTTTATATAAAAATTTATTCAATTAAAATTTTACAACTAAAATACTATTAACAAAATTATTTTATATGATATTTTATCCTCAATTTAAATTTCATAAATCAAATACTACTAACAAAATCATTTTATATAAAAATTTATTCAATTAAAATTTTACCACTATAATGCTATTAACAAAATCATTTTATCTGAAATGTATTCCTTAATTTGAATTTCACAAATCAAATACTATTAACAAAATCATTTTATATGAAAATTTATTCAATTAAAATTTTACAACTAAAATACGATTAACAAAATTATTTTATATGAAATTTATAACTCAATTTAAATTGCATAAATCAAATACTACTAACAAAATCATTTTACATCAAAATTGATTCAATTAAAATTTTACAACTAAAATACTATTAACAAAATTATTTTATATGAAATTTATTCCTCAATTTGAATTTCACAAATCAAATACTACTAACAAAATAATTTTATATAAAATTTTATTCAATTGAAATTTTACAAATAAAATACTATTAACAAAATTATTTTATATGAAATTTATTTCTCAATTTGAATTTCACAAATCAAATACTATTAACAAAATCTTTTTATATGAAAATTTATTCAATTAAAATTTCACAACTAAAATACTATTAACAAAATCATTTTATATGAAATTTATCACTGAATTTAAATTTCATTTATCAAATACTATTATTACAATCATTATATATAATTTTATTCAATTAAAATTTTACAACTAAAATACTATTCACAAAATTATTGTATATGAAATTTATTTCTCAATTTGAATTTCACAAATCAAATACTATTAACAAAATCATTTTATATGAAAATTTATTCAATTGAAATTTTACAACTAAAATACTATTAACAAAATTATTTTATATGATATTTTATCCTCAATTTAAATTTCATAAATCAAATACTACTAACAAAATCATTTTATATAAAAATTTATTCAATTAAAAATTTACAACTAAAATACTATTAACAAAATCATTTTATATGAAATTTAAAACTCAATTTAAATTTCATAAATCAAATACTACTAACAAAATCATTTTATATAAAAATTTATTCAATTAAAATTTTACAACTAAAATACTATTAACAAAATCATTTTATATAAAAATTTATTCAATTAAAGTTTTACAACTAATATACTATTAACAAAATTATTTTATATGATATTTTATCCTCAATTTAAATTTCATAAATCAAATACTACTAACAAAATCATTTTATATAAAAATTTATTCAATTAAAATTTTACATCTATAATGCTATTAACAAAATCATTTTATCTGAAATGTATTCCTTAATTTGAATTTCACAAATCAAATACTATTAACAAAATCATTTTATATGAAAATTTATTCAATTAAAATTTTACAACTAAAATACTATTAACAAAATTATTTTATATGAAATTTATAACTCAATTTAAATTTCATAAATCAAATACTACTAACAAAATCATTTGATATAAAAATTGATTCAATTAAAATTATACAACTAAAATACTATTAACAAAATCATTTTATATAAAAATTTATTCAATTAAAATTTTACAACTAATATACTATTAACAAAATCATTTTATCTGAAATTTATTCCTTAATTTGAATTTCACAAATCAAATACTATTAACAAAATCATTTTATATGAAAATTTATTCAATTAAAATTTTACAACTAAAATACTATTAACAAAATTATTTTATATGAAATTTATAACTCAATTTAAATTCCATACATCAAATACTACTAACAAAATCATTTGATATAAAAATTGATTCAATTAAAATTATACAACTAAAATACTATTAACAAAATCATTTTATATGAAAATTTATTCAATTGAAATTTTACAACTAAAATACTATTAACAAAATTATTTTATATGACATTTTTAACTCAATTCAAATTTCATTACTCAAATACTATTAATACAATCATTATATATAATTTTATTCGATTAAAATTTTACAACTAAAATACTATTAACAAAATCATTTTATATGAAATTTAAAACTCAATTTAAATTTCATAAATCAAATACTACTAACAAAATCATTTTATATAAAAATTTATTCAATTAAAATTTTACAACTAAAATACTATTAACAAAATCATTTTATATAAAAATTTATTCAATTAAAATTTTACAACTAATATACTATTAACAAAATTATTTTATATGATATTTTATCCTCAATTTAAATTTCATAAATCAAATACTACTAACAAAATCATTTTATATAAAAATTTATTCAATTAAAATTTTACAACTATAATGCTATTAACAAAATCATTTTATCTGAAATTTATTCCTTAATTTGAATTTCACAAATCAAATACTATTAACAAAATCATTTTATATGAAAATTTATTCAATTAAAATTTTACAACTAAAATACTATTAACAAAATTATTTTATATGAAATTTATAACTCAATTTAAATTTCATAAATCAAATACTACTAACAAAATCATTTGATATAAAAATTTATTCAATTAAAATTATACAACTAAAATACTATTAACAAAATCATTTTATATGAAAATTTATTCAATTAAAATTTTACAACTAAAATATTATTAACAAAATTATTTTATATGAAATTTATAACTCAATTTAAATTGCATAAATCAAACACTACTAACAAAATCATTTTACATAAAAATTGATTCAATTAAAATTTTACAACTAAAATACTATTAACAAAATTATTTTATATGAAATTTATTTCTCAATTTGAATTTCACAAATCAAATACTACTAACAAAATAATTTTATATAAAAATTTATTCAATTGAAATTTTACAACTAAAATACTATTCACAAAATTATTGTATATGAAATTTATTTCTCAATTTGAATTTCACAAATCAAATACTATTAACAAAATCATTTTATATGAAAATTTATTCAATTGAAATTTTACAACTAAAATACTATTAACAAAATTATTTTATATGAAATTTATTCCTCAATTTGAATTTCATTAATCAAATACTATTAATACAATCAGTTTATATGAAAAGTTATTTAATAAAAATTTTACAACTAAAATACTATTAACAAAATTATTTTATATGAAATTTATTCCTCAATTTGAATTTCACAAATCAAATACTACTAACAAAATAATTTTATATAAAAATTTATTCAATTGAAATTTTACAACTAAAATACTATTCACAAAATTATTGTATATGAAATTTATTTCTCAATTTGAATTTCACAAATCAAATACTATTAACAAAATCATTTTATATGAAAATTTATTCAATTGAAATTTTACAACTAAAATACTATTAACAAAATTATTTTATATGAAATTTATTCCTCAATTTGAATTTCATTAATCAAATACTATTAATACAATCAGTTTATATGAAAAGTTATTTAATAAAAATTTTACAACTAAAATACTGTTAACAAAATTATTTTATATGAAATTTATTCCTCAATTTGAATTTCACAAATCCAATACTATTAAAAAAATCATTTTATATGAAAATTTATTCAATTAAAATTTTACAACTAAAATACTATTAACAAAATCATTTTATATAAAAATTTATTCAATTAAAATTTTACAACTAATATACTATTAACAAAATTATTTTATATGATATTTTATCCTCAATTTAAATTTCATAAATCAAATACTACTAACAAAATCATTTTATATAAAAATTTATTCAATTAAAATTTTACAACTATAATGCTATTAACAAAATCATTTTATCTGAAATTTATTCCTTAATTTGAATTTCACAAATCAAATACTATTAACAAAATCATTTTATATGAAAATTTATTCAATTAAAATTTTACAACTAAAATACTATTAACAAAATCATTTTATATGAAATTTAAAACTCAATTTAAATTTCATAAATCAAATACTACTAACAAAATCATTTTATATAAAAATTTATTCAATTAAAATTTTACAACAAAAATACTATTAACAAAATCATTTTATATAAAAATTTATTCAATTAAAATTTTACAACTAAAATACTATTAACAAAATTATTTTATATGATATTTTATCCTCAATTTAAATTTCATAAATCAAATACTACTAACAAAATCATTTTATATAAAAATTTATTCAATTAAAATTTTACCACTATAATGCTATTAACAAAATCATTTTATCTGAAATGTATTCCTTAATTTGAATTTCACAAATCAAATACTATTAACAAAATCATTTTATATGAAAATTTATTCAATTAAAATTTTACAACTAAAATACGATTAACAAAATTATTTTATATGAAATTTATAACTCAATTTAAATTGCATAAATCAAATACTACTAACAAAATCATTTTACATCAAAATTGATTCAATTAAAATTTTACAACTAAAATACTATTAACAAAATTATTTTATATGAAATTTATTCCTCAATTTGAATTTCACAAATCAAATACTACTAACAAAATAATTTTATATAAAATTTTATTCAATTGAAATTTTACAAATAAAATACTATTAACAAAATTATTTTATATGAAATTTATTTCTCAATTTGAATTTCACAAATCAAATACTATTAACAAAATCTTTTTATATGAAAATTTATTCAATTAAAATTTCACAACTAAAATACTATTAACAAAATCATTTTATATAAAAATTTACTCAATTAAAATTTTACAACTAAAATACTATTAACAAAATTATTTTATATGATATTTTATCCTCAATTTAAATTTCATAAATCAAATACTACTAACAAAATCATTTTATATAAAAATTTATTCAATTAAAATTTTACAACTATAATGCTATTAACAAAATTATTTTATATGATATTTTATCCTCAATTTGAATTTGATTAATCAAATACTATTAATAAAATCAATTCTTATGAAATTTATTCCTCAATTTAAATTTGAAAAATCAAATACTATTAACAAAATCATTTCATATGAAAATTTATTCAATTAAAATTTTACAACTATAATGCTATTAACAAAATCATTTTATATGAAATTTATCACTGAATTTAAATTTCATTTATCAAATACTATTATTACAATCATTATATATAATTTTATTCAATTAAAATTTTACAACTAAAATACTATTCACAAAATTATTGTATATGAAATTTATTTCTCAATTTGAATTTCACAAATCAAATACTATTAACAAAATCATTTTATATGAAAATTTATTCAATTGAAATTTTACAACTAAAATACTATTAACAAAATTATTTTATATGACATTTTTAACTCAATTCAAATTTCATTACTCAAATACTATTAATACAATCATTATATATAATTTTATTCGATTAAAATTTTACAACTAAAATACTATTAACAAAATCATTTTATATGAAATTTAAAACTCAATTTAAATTTCATAAATCAAATACTACTAACAAAATCATTTTATATAAAAATTTATTCAATTAAAATTTTACAACTAAAATACTATTAACAAAATCATTTTATATAAAAATTTATTCAATTAAAATTTTACAACTAAAATACTATTAACAAAATTATTTTATATGATATTTTATCCTCAATTTAAATTTCATAAATCAAATACTACTAACAAAATCATTTTATATGAAAATTTATTCAATTAAAATTTTACAACTATAATGCTATTAACAAAATCATTTTATCTGAAATTTATTCCTTAATTTGAATTTCACAAATCAAATACTATTAACAAAATCATTTTATATGAAAATTTATTCAATTAAAATTTTACAACTAAAATACTATTAACAAAATTATTTTATATGAAATTTATAACTCAATTTAAATTTCATAAATCAAATACTACTAACAAAATCATTTGATATAAAAATTGATTCAATTAAAATTATACAACTAAAATACTATTAACAAAATCATTTTATATGAAAATTTATTCAATTGAAATTTTACAACTAAAATACTATTAACAAAATTATTTTATATGACATTTTTAACTCAATTCAAATTTCATTACTCAAATACTATTAATACAATCATTATATATAATTTTATTCGATTAAAATTTTACAACTAAAATACTATTAACGAAATCATTTTATATGAAATTTAAAACTCAATTTAAATTTCATAAATCAAATACTACTAACAAAATCATTTTATATAAAAATTTATTCAATTAAAATTTTACAACTAAAATACTATTAACAAAATCATTTTATATAAAAATTTATTCAATTAAAATTTTACAACTAATATACTATTAACAAAATTATTTTATATGATATTTTATCCTCAATTTAAATTTCATAAGTCAAATACTACTAACAAAATCATTTTATATAAAAATTTATTCAATTAAAATTTTACAACTATAATTCTATTAACAAAATCATTTTATCTGAAATTTATTCCTTAATTTGAATTTCACAAATCAAATACTATTAACAAAATCATTTTATATGAAAATTTATTCAATTAAAATTTTACAACTAAAATACTATTAACAAAATCATTTTATATGAAATTTATCACTGAATTTAAATTTCATTTATCAAATACTATTATTACAATCATTATATATAATTTTATTCAATTAAAATTTTACAACTAAAATACTATTCACAAAATTATTGTATATGAAATTTATTTCTCAATTTGAATTTCACAAATCAAATACTATTAACAAAATCATTTTATATGAAAATTTATTCAATTGAAATTTTACAACTAAAATACTATTAACAAAATTATTTTATATGACATTTTTAACTCAATTCAAATTTCATTACTCAAATACTATTAATACAATCATTATATATAATTTTATTCAATTGAAATTTTACAACTAAAATACTATTAACAAAATTATTTTATATGAAATTTATTCCTCAATTTGAATTTCATTAATCAAATACTATTAATACAATCAGTTTATATGAAAAGTTATTTAATAAAAATTTTACAACTAAAATACTATTAACAAAATTATTTTATATGAAATTTATTCCTCAATTTGAATTTCACAAATCAAATACTACTAACAAAATAATTTTATATAAAAATTTATTCAATTGAAATTTTACAACTAAAATACTATTCACAAAATTATTGTATATGAAATTTATTTCTCAATTTGAATTTCACAAATCAAATACTATTAACAAAATCATTTTATATGAAAATTTATTCAATTGAAATTTTACAACTAAAATACTATTAACAAAATTATTTTATATGAAATTTATTCCTCAATTTGAATTTCATTAATCAAATACTATTAATACAATCAGTTTATATGAAAAGTTATTTAATAAAAATTTTACAACTAAAATACTGTTAACAAAATTATTTTATATGAAATTTATTCCTCAATTTGAATTTCACAAATCCAATACTATTAACAAAATCATTTTATATGAAAATTTATTCAATTAAAATTTTACAACTAAAATACTATTAACAAAATCATTTTATATAAAAATTTATTCAATTAAAATTTTACAACTAATATACTATTAACAAAATTATTTTATATGATATTTTATCCTCAATTTAAATTTCATAAATCAAATACTACTAACAAAATCATTTTATATAAAAATTTATTCAATTAAAATTTTACAACTATAATGCTATTAACAAAATCATTTTATCTGAAATTTATTCCTTAATTTGAATTTCACAAATCAAATACTATTAACAAAATCATTTTATATGAAAATTTATTCAATTAAAATTTTACAACTAAAATACTATTAACAAAATCATTTTATATGAAATTTAAAACTCAATTTAAATTTCATAAATCAAATACTACTAACAAAATCATTTTATATAAAAATTTATTCAATTAAAATTTTACAACAAAAATACTATTAACAAAATCATTTTATATAAAAATTTATTCAATTAAAATTTTACAACTAAAATACTATTAACAAAATTATTTTATATGATATTTTATCCTCAATTTAAATTTCATAAATCAAATACTACTAACAAAATCATTTTATATAAAAATTTATTCAATTAAAATTTTACCACTATAATGCTATTAACAAAATCATTTTATCTGAAATGTATTCCTTAATTTGAATTTCACAAATCAAATACTATTAACAAAATCATTTTATATGAAAATTTATTCAATTAAAATTTTACAACTAAAATACGATTAACAAAATTATTTTATATGAAATTTATAACTCAATTTAAATTGCATAAATCAAATACTACTAACAAAATCATTTTACATCAAAATTGATTCAATTAAAATTTTACAACTAAAATACTATTAACAAAATTATTTTATATGAAATTTATTCCTCAATTTGAATTTCACAAATCAAATACTACTAACAAAATAATTTTATATAAAATTTTATTCAATTGAAATTTTACAAATAAAATACTATTAACAAAATTATTTTATATGAAATTTATTTCTCAATTTGAATTTCACAAATCAAATACTATTAACAAAATCTTTTTATATGAAAATTTATTCAATTAAAATTTCACAACTAAAATACTATTAACAAAATCATTTTATATGAAATTTATCACTGAATTTAAATTTCATTTATCAAATACTATTATTACAATCATTATATATAATTTTATTCAATTAAAATTTTACAACTAAAATACTATTCACAAAATTATTGTATATGAAATTTATTTCTCAATTTGAATTTCACAAATCAAATACTATTAACAAAATCATTTTATATGAAAATTTATTCAATTGAAATTTTACAACTAAAATACTATTAACAAAATTATTTTATATGACATTTTTAACTCAATTCAAATTTCATTACTCAAATACTATTAATACAATCATTATATATAATTTTATTCGATTAAAATTTTACAACTAAAATACTATTAACAAAATCATTTTATATGAAATTTAAAACTCAATTTAAATTTCATAAATCAAATACTACTAACAAAATCATTTTATATAAAAATTTATTCAATTAAAATTTTACAACTAAAATACTATTAACAAAATCATTTTATATAAAAATTTATTCAATTAAAATTTTACAACTAATATACTATTAACAAAATTATTTTATATGATATTTTATCCTCAATTTAAATTTCATAAATCAAATACTACTAACAAAATCATTTTATATAAAAATTTATTCAATTAAAATTTTACAACTATAATGCTATTAACAAAATCATTTTATCTGAAATTTATTCCTTAATTTGAATTTCACAAATCAAATACTATTAACAAAATCATTTTATATGAAAATTTATTCAATTAAAATTTTACAACTAAAATACTATTAACAAAATTATTTTATATGAAATTTATAACTCAATTTAAATTTCATAAATCAAATACTACTAACAAAATCATTTGATATAAAAATTGATTCAATTAAAATTATACAACTAAAATACTATTAACAAAATCATTTTATATGAAAATTTATTCAATTGAAATTTTACAACTAAAATACTATTAACAAAATTATTTTATATGACATTTTTAACTCAATTCAAATTTCATTACTCAAATACTATTAATACAATCATTATATATAATTTTATTCGATTAAAATTTTACAACTAAAATACTATTAACAAAATCATTTTATATGAAATTTAAAACTCAATTTAAATTTCATAAATCAAATACTACTAACAAAATCATTTTATATAAAAATTTATTCAATTAAAATTTTACAACTAAAATACTATTAACAAAATCATTTTATATAAAAATTTATTCAATTAAAATTTTACAACTAATATACTATTAACAAAATTATTTTATATGATATTTTATCCTCAATTTAAATTTCATAAATCAAATACTACTAACAAAATCATTTTATATAAAAATTTATTCAATTAAAATTTTACAACTATAATGCTATTAACAAAATCATTTTATCTGAAATTTATTCCTTAATTTGAATTTCACAAATCAAATACTATTAACAAAATCATTTTATATGAAAATTTATTCAATTAAAATTTTACAACTAAAATACTATTAACAAAATTATTTTATATGAAATTTATAACTCAATTTAAATTTCATAAATCAAATACTACTAACAAAATCATTTGATATAAAAATTTATTCAATTAAAATTATACAACTAAAATACTATTAACAAAATCATTTTATATGAAAATTTATTCAATTAAAATTTTACAACTAAAATATTATTAACAAAATTATTTTATATGAAATTTATAACTCAATTTAAATTGCATAAATCAAACACTACTAACAAAATCATTTTACATAAAAATTGATTCAATTAAAATTTTACAACTAAAATACTATTAACAAAATTATTTTATATGAAATTTATTCCTCAATTTGAATTTCACAAATCAAATACTACTAACAAAATAATTTTATATAAAAATTTATTCAATTGAAATTTTACAACTAAAATACTATTCACAAAATTATTGTATATGAAATTTATTTCTCAATTTGAATTTCACAAATCAAGTACTATTAACAAAATCATTTTATATGAAAATTTATTCAATTGAAATTTTACAACTAAAATACTATTAACAAAATTATTTTATATGAAATTTATTCCTCAATTTGAATTTCATTAATCAAATACTATTAATACAATCAGTTTATATGAAAAGTTATTTAATAAAAATTTTACAACTAAAATACTATTAACAAAATTATTTTATATGAAATTTATTCCTCAATTTGAATTTCACAAATCAAATACTACTAACAAAATAATTTTATATAAAAATTTATTCAATTGAAATTTTACAACTAAAATACTATTCACAAAATTATTGTATATGAAATTTATTTCTCAATTTGAATTTCACAAATCAAATACTATTAACAAAATCATTTTATATGAAAATTTATTCAATTGAAATTTTACAACTAAAATACTATTAACAAAATTATTTTATATGAAATTTATTCCTCAATTTGAATTTCATTAATCAAATACTATTAATACAATCAGTTTATATGAAAAGTTATTTAATAAAAATTTTACAACTAAAATACTGTTAACAAAATTATTTTATATGAAATTTATTCCTCAATTTGAATTTCACAAATCCAATACTATTAACAAAATCATTTTATATGAAAATTTATTCAATTAAAATTTTACAACTAAAATACTATTAACAAAATTATTTTATATGAAATTTATAACTCAATTTAAATTTCATAAATCAAATACTACTAACAAAATCATTTTATATGAAAATTTATTCAATTAAAATTTTACAACTAAAATACTATTAACAAAATTATTTTATATGAAATTTATAACTCAATTTAAATTTCATAAATCAAATACTACTAACAAAATCATTTGATATAAAAATTTATTCAATTAAAATTATACAACTAAAATACTATTAACAGAATCATTTTATATGAAAATTTATTCAATTATAATTTTACAACTAAAATATTATTAACAAAATTATTTTATATGAAATTTATAACTCAATTTAAATTGCATAAATCAAATACTACTAACAAAATCATTTTACATAAAAATTGATTCAATTAAAATTTTACAACTAAAATACTATTAACAAAATTATTTTATATGAAATTTATTCCTCAATTTGAATTTCACAAATCAAATACTATTAACAAAATCATTTTATATGAAAACTTATTCAATTGAAATTTTACAACTAAAATACTATTAACAAAATTATTTTATATGACATTTATAACTCAATTCAAATTTCATTACTCAAATACTATTAATACAATCATTATATATAATTTTATTCAATTAAAATTTTACAACTATAATGCTATTAACAAAATCATTTTATCTGAAATTTATTCCTTAATTTGAATTTCACAAATCAAATACTATTAACAAAATCATTTTATATGAAAATTTATTCAATTAAAATTTTACAACTAAAATACTATTAACAAAATTATTTTATATGAAATTTATAACTCAATTTAAATTTCATAAATCAAATACTACTAACAAAATCATTTGATATAAAAATTTATTCAATTAAAATTATACAACTAAAATACTATTAACAAAATCATTTTATATATAAAAAATTTTTTTATTAAAATTTTACAACTAAAATATTATTAACAAAATTATTTTATATGATATTTATAACTCAATTCAAATTTCATTACTCAAATACTATTAATACAATCATTATATATAATTTTATTCGATTAAAATTTTACAACTAAAATACTATTAACAAAATCATTTTATATGAAATTTAAAACTCAATTTAAATTTCATAAATCAAATACTACTAACAAAATCATTTTATATAAAAATTTATTCAATTAAAATTTTACAACTAAAATACTATTAACAAAATCATTTTATATAAAAATTTACTCAATTAAAATTTTACAACTAAAATACTATTAACAAAATTATTTTATATGATATTTTATCCTCAATTTAAATTTCATAAATCAAATACTACTAACAAAATCATTTTATATAAAAATTTATTCAATTAAAATTTTACAACTATAATGCTATTAACAAAATTATTTTATATGATATTTTATCCTCAATTTGAATTTGATTAATCAAATACTATTAATAAAATCAATTCTTATGAAATTTATTCCTCAATTTAAATTTGAAAAATCAAATACTATTAACAAAATCATTTCATATGAAAATTTCTTCAATTAAAATTTTACAACTATAATGCTATTAACAAAATTATTTTAAATGAAATTTATCACTGAATTTAAATTTCATTTATCAAATACTATTATTACAATCATTATATATAATTTTATTCAATTAAAATTTTACAACTAAAATACTATTAACAAAATCATTTTATATGAAATTTAAAACTCAATTTAAATTTCATAAATCAAATACTACTAACAAAATCATTTTATATAAAAATTTATTCAATTAAAATTTTACAACTAAAATACTATTAACAAAATCATTTTATATAAAAATTTACTCAATTAAAATTTTACAACTAAAATACTATTAACAAAATTATTTTATATGATATTTTATCCTCAATTTAAATTTCATGAATCAAATACTACTAACAAAATCATTTTATATAAAAATTTATTCAATTAAAATTTTACAACTATAATGCTATTAACAAAATTATTTTATATGATATTTTATCTTCAATTTGAATTTGATTAATCAAATACTATTAATAAAATCAATTCTTATGAAATTTATTCCTCAATTTAAATTTGAAAAATCAAATACTATTAACAAAATCATTTCATATCAAAATTTATTCAATTAAAATTTTACAACTATAATGCTATTAACAAAATCATTTTATATGAAATTTATCACTGAATTTAAATTTCATTTATCAAATACTATTATTACAATCATTATATATAATTTTATTCAATTAAAATTTTACAACTAAACTACTATTCACAAAATTATTTTATATGAAATTTATTTCTCAATTTGAATTTCACAAATCAAATACTATTAAAAAAAACATTTTATATGAAAAGTTCTTCAATTAAAATTTTACAACTAAAATACTATTAACAAAATTATTTTAAATGAAATTTATAACTCAATTCAAATTTCATTACTCAAATACTATTAATACAATCATTATATATAATTTTATTCGATTAAAATTTTACTACTAAAATACTATTAACAAAATTATTTTATATGAAATTTATAACTCAATTCAAATTTCATTACTCAAATACTATTAATACAATCATTATATGTAATTTTATTCGATTAAAATTTTACTACTAAAATACTATTAACAAAATTATTTAATATGAAATTTATAACTCAATTTAAATTTCATAAATCAAATACTACTAACAAAATCATTTGATATAAAAATTTATTCAATTAAAATTATACAACTAAAATACTATTAACAAAATCATTTTATATATAAAAAATTTTTTTATTAAAATTTTACAACTAAAATATTATTAACAAAATTATTTTATATGATATTTATAACTCAATTCAAATTTCATTACTCAAATACTATTAATACAATCATTATATATAATTTTATTCGATTAAAATTTTACAACTAAAATACTATTAACAAAATCATTTTATATGAAATTTAAAACTCAATTTAAATTTCATAAATCAAATACTACTAACAAAATCATTTTATATAAAAATTTATTCAATTAAAATTTTTCAACTAAAATACTATTAACAAAATCATTTTATATAAAAATTTACTCAATTAAAATTTTACAACTAAAATACTATTAACAAAATTATTTTATATGATATTTTATCCTCAATTTAAATTTCATAAATCAAATACTACTAACAAAATCATTTTATATAAAAATTTATTCAATTAAAATTTTACAACTATAATGCTATTAACAAAATTATTTTATATGATATTTTATCCTCAATTTGAATTTGATTAATCAAATACTATTAATAAAATCAATTCTTATGAAATTTATTCCTCAATTTAAATTTGAAAAATCAAATACTATTAACAAAATCATTTCATATGAAAATTTATTCAATTAAAATTTTACAACTATAATGCTATTAACAAAATCATTTTATATGAAATTTATCACTGAATTTAAATTTCATTTATCAAATACTATTATTACAATCATTATATATAATTTTATTCAATTAAAATTTTACAACTAAACTACTATTCACAAAATTATTTTATATGAAATTTATTTCTCAATTTGAATTTCACAAATCAAATACTATAAAAAAAACATTTTATATGAAAATTTCTTCAATTAAAATTTTACAACTAAAATACTATTAACAAAATTATTTTAAATGAAATTTATAACTCAATTCAAATTTCATTACTCAAATACTATTAATACAATCATTATATATAATTTTATTCGATTAAAATTTTACTACTAAAATACTATTAACAAAATTATTTTATATGAAATTTATAACTCAATTCAAATTTCATTACTCAAATACTATTAATACAATCATTATATATAATTTTATTCGATTAAAATTTTACTACTAAAATACTATTAACAAAATTATTTAATATGAAATTTATTCCTCAAATTGAATTTCACAAATCAAATACTATTAACAAAATCATTTTATATGAAAATTTATTCAATTAAAATTTTACAACTAAAATACTATTAACAAAATTATTTTATATGAAATTTATTCCTCAATTTGAATTTCACAAATCCAATACTATTTTCAAAATCATTTTATATGAAAATATATTCAATTAAAATTTTACAACTAAAATACTATTAACAAAATCATTTTATATGAAATTTATTACTCAATTTGAATTTCACAAATCCAATACTACTAACAAAATCATTTTATATGAAAATTTATTCAATTAAAATTTTACAACTAAAATACTATTAACAAAATTATTTTATATGAAATTTATTCCTCAATTTGAATTTCACAAATCCAATACTATTAACAAAATCATTTTATATGAAAATTTATTCAATTAAAATTTTACAACTAAAATACTATTAACAAAATCATTTTATATGAAATTTATTACTCAATTTGAATTTCACAAATCCAATACTATTAACAAAATCATTTTATATGAAAATTTATTCAATTAAAATTTTACAATTATAATGCTATTAACAAAATTATTTTATTTGATATTTATTCCTCAATTTGAATTTTACAAATCAAATACTATTAACAACATCATTTTATATGAAAATTTATTCAATTAAAATTTTACAACTAAAATACTATTAACGAAATTATTTTATATTAAATTTATAACTCAATTTAAATTGCATAAATCAAATACTATTAACAAAATCATTTTATATGAAAATTTATTCAATTAAAATTTTACAACTAAAATACTATTAACAAAATTATTTTATATGAAATTTATTCCTCAATTTGAATTTCACAAATCAATTACTATTAACAAAATCATTTTATATGAAAACTTATTCAATTGAAATTTTACAACTGAAATACTATTAACAAAATTATTTTATATGAAATTTATTTCTCAATTTGGATTTCACAAATCAAATACTATTAAAAAAATCATTTTATATGAAAACATATTCAATTGAAATTTTACAACTAAAATACTATTAACAAAATTATTTTATATGAAATTTATTTCTCAATTTGGATTTCACAAATCAAATACTGTTAAAAAAATCATTTTATATGAAAATTTCTTCAATTAAAATTTTACAGCTAAAATACTATTAACAAAATTATTTTATATGAAATTTATAACTCAATTCAAATTTCATTACTCAAATACTTTAATACAATCATTATATATAATTTTATTCGATTAAAATTTTACTACTAAAATACTATTAACAAAATTATTTTATATGAAATTTATTCCTCAATTTGAATTTCACAAATCCAATACTATTAACAAATTCATTTCATATGAAAATTTATTCAATTAAAATTTTACAATTAAAATACTATTAACAAAATCATTTTATATGAAATTTATTACTCAATTTGAATTTCACAAATCCAATACTACTAACAAAATCATTTTATATGAAAATTTATTCAATTAAAATTTTACAACTAAAATACTATTAACAAAATTATTTTATATGAAATTTATTCCTCAATTTGAATTTCACAAATCCAATACTATTAACAAAATCATTTTATATGAAAATTTATTCAATTAAAATTTTACAACTAAAATACTATTAACAAAATCATTTTATATGAAATTTATTACTCAATTTGAATTTCACAAATCCAATACTATTAACAAAATCATTTTATATGAAAATTTATTCAATTAAAATTTTACAATTATAATGCTATTAACAAAATTATTTTATTTGATATTTATTCCTCAATTTGAATTTTACAAATCAAATACTATTAACAACATCATTTTATATGAAAATTTATTCAATTAAAATTTTACAACTAAAATACTATTAACGAAATTATTTTATATTAAATTTATAACTCAATTTAAATTGCATAAATCAAATACTATTAACAAAATCATTTTATATGAAAATTTATTCAATTAAAATTTTACAACTAAAATACTATTAACAAAATTATTTTATATGAAATTTATTCCTCAATTTGAATTTCACAAATCAATTACTATTAACAAAATCATTTTATATGAAAACTTATTCAATTGAAATTTTACAACTGAAATACTATTAACAAAATTATTTTATATGAAATTTATTTCTCAATTTGGATTTCACAAATCAAATACTATTAAAAAAATCATTTTATATGAAAACATATTCAATTGAAATTTTACAACTAAAATACTATTAACAAAATTATTTTATATGAAATTTATTTCTCAATTTGGATTTCACAAATCAAATACTGTTAAAAAAATCATTTTATATGAAAATTTCTTCAATTAAAATTTTACAGCTAAAATACTATTAACAAAATTATTTTATATGAAATTTATAACTCAATTCAAATTTCATTACTCAAATACTTTAATACAATCATTATATATAATTTTATTCGATTAAAATTTTACTACTAAAATACTATTAACAAAATTATTTTATATGAAATTTATTCCTCAATTTGAATTTCACAAATCCAATACTATTAACAAATTCATTTCATATGAAAATTTATTCAATTAAAATTTTACAATTAAAATACTATTAACAAAATCATTTTATATGAAATTTATTACTCAATTTGAATTTCACAAATCCAATACTACTAACAAAATCATTTTATATGAAAATTTATTCAATTAAAATTTTACAACTAAAATACTATTAACAAAATTATTTTATTTGATATTTATTCCTCAATTTGAATTTCACAAATCAAATACTATTAACAACATCATTTTATATGAAAATTTATTCAATTAAAATTTTACAACTAAAATAGTATTATCAAAATTATTTTATATGATATTTTATCCTCAATTTAAATTTTATAAATCAAATACTATTAACAAAATCATTTTATATGAAAATTTCTTCAATTAAAATTTTACAGCTAAAATACTATTAACAAAATTATTTTATATGAAATTTATTCCTCAATTTGAATTTCACAAATCCGATACTATTAACAACATCATTTTATATGAAAATTTATTCAATTAAAATTTTACAACTAAAATACTATTAACGAAATTATTTTATATTAAATTTATAACTCAATTTAAATTGCATAAATCAAATACTACTAACAAAATCATTTTACATAAAAATTGATTCAATTAAAATTTTACAACTAAAATACTATTAACAAAATTATTTTATATGAAATTTATTCCTCAATTCGAATTTCAAAAATCAAATACTATTAACAAAATCATTTTATATGAAAACTTATTCAATTGAAATTTTACAACTAAAATACTATTAACAAAATTATTTTATATGAAATTAATTTCTCAATTTGGATTTCACAAATCAAATACTATTAAAAAAATCATTTTATATGAAAATTTCTTCAATTAAAATTTTACAGCTAAAATACTATTAACAAAATTATTTTATATGAAATTTATAACTCAATTCAAATTTCATTACTCAAATACTATTAATACAATCATTATATATAATTTTATTCGATTAAAATTTTACTACTAAAATACTATCAACAAAATTATTTTATATGAAATTTATTCCTCAAATTGAATTTCACAAATCAAATACTATTAACAAAATCATTTTACATAAAAATTTATTCAATTAAAATTTTACAACTAAAATACTATTAACAAAATTATTTTATATGAAATTTATTCCTCAATTTGAATTTCACAAATCCAATACTATTAACAAAGTCATTTTATATGAAAATTTATTCAATTAAAATTTTACAATTAAAATACTATTAACAAAATCATTTTATATGAAATTTATTACTCAATTTGAATTTCACAAATCCAATACTACTAACAAAATCATTTTATATGAAAATTTATTCAATTAAAATTTTACAACTAAAATACTATTAACAAAATTATTTTATATGAAATTTATTCCTCAATTTGAATTTCACAAATCCAATACTATTAACAAAATCATTTTATATGAAAATTTATTCAATTAAAATTTTACAACTAAAATACTATTAACAAAATCATTTTATATGAAATTTATTACTCAATTTGAATTTCACAAATCCAATACTATTAACAAAATCATTTTATATGAAAATTTATTCAATTAAAATTTTACAACTATAATGCTATTAACAAAATTATTTTATTTGATATTTATTCCTCAATTTGAATTTTACAAATCAAATACTATTAACAACATCATTTTATATGAAAATTTATTCAATTAAAATTTTACAACTAAAATACTATTAACGAAATTATTTTATATTAAATTTATAACTCAATTTAAATTTCACAAATCAAATACTATTAAAAAAATCATTTTATATGAAAATTTCTTCAATTAAAATTTTACAACTAAAATACTATTAACAAAATTATTTTATATGAAATTTATAACTCAATTTAAATTGCATAAATCAAATACTATTAATACAATCATTATATATAATTTTATTCGATTAAAATTTTACTACTAAAATACTATTAACAAAATTATTTTATATGAAATTTATTCCTCAAATTGAATTTCACAAATCAAATACTATTAACAAATTCATTTTATATGAAAACTTATTCAATTGAAATTTTACAACTAAAATACTATTAACAAAATTATTTTATATGAAATTTATAACTCAATTCAAATTTCATTACTCAAATACTATTAATACAATCATTATATATAATTTTATTCGAT
Organism: Lasioglossum villosulum; assembly: GCA_963971365.1. Taxonomy (NCBI): domain Eukaryota; kingdom Metazoa; phylum Arthropoda; class Insecta; order Hymenoptera; family Halictidae; genus Lasioglossum; species Lasioglossum villosulum. Next base: position 86,894 of record CAXARU010000001.1, read on the forward strand.
TAAAATTTTACTACTAAAATACTATTAACAAAATTATTTTATATGAAATTTATTCCTCAAATTGAATTTCACAAATCAAATACTATTAACAAAATCATTTTATATGAAAATTAATTCAATTAAAATTTTACAACTAAAATACTATTAACAAAATTATTTTATATGAAATTTATTCCTCAATTTGAATTTCACAAATCCGATACTATTAACAACATCATTTTATATGAAAATTTATTCAATTAAAATTTTACAACTAAAATACTATTAACGAAATTATTTTATATTAAATTTATAACTCAATTTAAATTGCATAAATCAAATACTACTAACAAAATCATTTTACATAAAAATTGATTCAATTAAAATTTTACAACTAAAATACTATTAACAAAATTATTTTATATGAAATTTATTCCTCAATTTGAATTTCAAAAATCAAATACTATTAACAAAATCATTTTATATGAAAACTTATTCAATTGAAATTTTACAACTAAAATACTATTAACAAAATTATTTTATACGAAATTAATTTCTCAATTTGGATTTCACAAATCAAATACTATTAAAAAAATCATTTTATATGAAAATTTCTTCAATTAAAATTTTACAACTAAAATACTATTAACAAAATTATTTTATATGAAATTTATAACTCAATTCAAATTTCATTACTCAAATACTATTAAAACAATCATTATATATAATTTTATTCGATTAAAATTTTACTACTAAAATACTATTAACAAAATTATTTTATATGAAATTTATTCCTCAAATTGAATTTCACAAATCAAATACTATTAACAAAATCATGTTACATAAATATTGATTCAATTAAAATTTTACAACTAAAATACTATTAACAAAATTATTTTATATGAAATTTATTCCTCAATTTGAATTTCACAAATCAAATACTATTAACAAAATCATTTTATATGAAAACTTATTCAATTGAAATTTTACAACTGAAATACTATTAACAAAATTATTTTATATGAAATTTATTTCTCAATTTGGATTTCACAAATCAAATACTATTAAACAAATCATTTTATATGAAAATTTCTTCAATTAAAATTTTACAACTAAAATACTATTAACAAAATTATTTTATATGAAATTTATAACTCAATTCAAATTTCATTACTCAAATACTATTAATACAATCATTATATATAATTTTATTCGATTAAAATTTTACTACTAAAATACTATTAACAAAATTATTTTATATGAAATTTATTCCTCAAATTGAATTTCACAAATCAAATACTATTAACAAAATCATTTTATATGAAAATTAATTCAATTAAAATTTTACAACTAAAATACTATTAACAAAATTATTTTATATGAAATTTATTCCTCAATTTGAATTTCACAAATCCAATACTATTAACAAAATCATTTTATATGAAAATTTATTGGATTAAAATTTTACAATTAAAATACTACTAACAAAATCGGTTTATATAAAAATTTATTTAATTAAAATTTTACAACTAAAATACTATTAACAAAATTATTTTATATGAAATTTATTCCTCAATTTAAATTTGATTAATCAAATACTATTAATAAAATCAATTCTTATGAAATTTATTCCTCAATTTAAATTTGAAAAATCAAATACTATTAACAAAATCATTTCATATGAAAATTTATTCAATTAAAATTTTACAACTATAATGCTATTAACAAAATCATTTTATATGAAATTTATCACTGAATTTAAACTTCAGTTATCAAATACTATTATTACAATCATTATATATAATTTTATTCAATTAAAATTTTACAACTAAAATACTATTCACAAAATTATTTTATATGAAATTTATTTCTCAATTTGAATTTCACAAATCAAATACTATTAACAAAATCATTTTATATGAAAATTTATTCAATTGAAATTTTACAACTAAAATACTATTAACAAAATTATTTTATATGACATTTATAACTCAATTAAAAGTTTACAACTAAAATACTATTAACAAAATTATTTTATATGAAATTTATTCCTCAATTTGAATTTCACAAATCAAATACTATTAACAAAATCATTTTATATGAAAACTTATTCAATTGAAATTTTACAACTAAAATACTATTATCAAAATTATTTTATATGAAATATATTTCTCAATTTGGATTTCACAAATCAAATACTATTAACAAAATCATTTTATATGAAAATTTATTCAATTAAAATTTTACAACTAAAATACTATTAACAAAATCATTTTATATGAAAATTTATTCAATTGAAATTTTACAACTAAAATACTATTAACAAAATTATTTTATATGAAATTTATTTCTCAATTTGGATTTCACAAATCAAATACTATTAAAAAAATCATTTTATATGAAAATTTCTTCAATTAAAATTTTACAACTAAAATACTATTAACAAAATTATTTTATATGAAATTTATAACTCAATTCAAATTTCATTACTCAAATACTATTAATACAATCATTATATATAATTTTATTCGATTAAAATTTTACTACTAAAATACTATTAACAAAATTATTTTATATGAAATTTATTCCTCAAATTGAATTTCACAAATCAAATACTATTAACAAAATCATTTTATATGAAAATTAATTCAATTAAAATTTTACAACTAAAATACTATTAACAAAATTATTTTATATGAAATTTATTCCTCAATTTGAATTTCACAAATCCAATACTATTAACAAAATCATTTTATATGAAAATTTATTGGATTAAAATTTTACAATTAAAATACTACTAACAAAATCGGTTTATATAAAAATTTATTTAATTAAAATTTTACAACTAAAATACTATTAACAAAATTATTTTATATGAAATTTATTCCTCAATTTAAATTTGATTAATCAAATACTATTAATAAAATCAATTCTTATGAAATTTATTCCTCAATTTAAATTTGAAAAATCAAATACTATTAACAAAATCATTTCATATGAAAATTTATTCAATTAAAATTTTACAACTATAATGCTATTAACAAAATCATTTTATATGAAATTTATCACTGAATTTAAATTTCAGTTATCAAATACTATTATTACAATCATTATATATAATTTTATTCAATTAAAATTTTACAACTAAAATACTATTCACAAAATTATTTTATATGAAATTTATTTCTCAATTTGAATTTCACAAATCAAATACTATTAACAAAATCATTTTATATGAAAATTTATTCAATTGAAATTTTACAACTAAAATACTATTAACAAAATTATTTTATATGACATTTATAACTCAATTAAAAGTTTACAACTAAAATACTATTAACAAAATTATTTTATATGAAATTTATTCCTCAATTTGAATTTCACAAATCAAATACTATTAACAAAATCATTTTATATGAAAACTTATTCAATTGAAATTTTACAACTAAAATACTATTATCAAAATTATTTTATATGAAATATATTTCTCAATTTGGATTTCACAAATCAAATACTATTAACAAAATCATTTTATATGAAAATTTATTCAATTAAAATTTTACAACTAAAATACTATTAACAAAATCATTTTATATGAAAATTTATTCAATTGAAATTTTACAACTAAAATACTATTAACAAAATTATTTTATATGAAATTTATTTCTCAATTTGGATTTCACAAATCAAATACTATTAAAAAAATCATTTTATATGAAAATTTCTTCAATTAAAATTTTACAACTAAAATACTATTAACAAAATTATTTTATATGAAATTTATAACTCAATTCAAATTTCATTACTCAAATACTATTAATACAATCATTATATATAATTTTATTCGATTAAAATTTTACTACTAAAATACTATTAACAAAATATTTTTATATGAAATTTAAAACTCAATTTAAATTTCACAAATCAAATACTACTAACAAAATCATTTTATATAAAAATTTATTCATTTAAAATTTTACAATTAAAATACTATTAACAAAATTATTTTATATGAAATTAATTCCTCAATTTGAATTTCACAAATCAAATACTATTAACAAAATCATTTTATATGAAAATTTATTCAATTAAAATTTTACAACTAAAATACTATTAACAAATTTATTTTATATGATATTTATTCCTCAATTTAAATTTCATAAATCAAATACTACTAACAAAATCATTTTATATAAAAATTTATCCAATTAAAATTTTACAACTATAATGCTATTAACAAAATCATTTTATCTGAAATTTATTCCTCAATTTGAATTCACAAATCAAATACTATTAACAAAATTATTTTATATGAAATTTAAAACTCAATTTAAATTTCATAAATCAAATACTACTAACAAAATCATTTTATATAAAAATTTATTCAATTAAAATTATACAACTAAAATACTATTAACAAAATCATTTTATATAAAAATTTATTCAATTAAAATTTTACAACTAAAATACTATTAACAAAATTATTTTATATGATATTTTATCCTCAATTTAAATTTCATAAATCAAATACTACTAACAAAATAATTTTATATAAAAATTTATTCAATTAAAATTTTACAACTATAATGCTATTAACAAAATTATTTTATATGATATTTTATCCTCAATTTAAATTTCATAAATCAAATACTACTAACAAAATCATTTTATATAAAAATTTATTCAATTAAAATTATACAACTAAAATACTATTAACAAAATCATTTTATATGAAAATTTATTCAATTAAAATTTTACAACTAAAATATTATTAACAAAATTATTTTATATGAAATTTATTTCTCAATTTGGATTTCACAAATCAAATACTATTAACAAAATCATTTTATATGTAAATTTCTTCAATTAAAATTTTACAACTAAAATACTATTAACAAAATTATTTTATATGAAATTTATAACTCAATTCAAATTTCATTACTCAAATACTATTAATACAATCATTATATATAATTTTATTCGATTAAAATTTTACTACTAAAATACTATTAACAAAATTATTTTATATGAAATTTATAACTCAATTCAAATTTCATTACTCAAATACTATTAATACAATCATTATATATAATTTTATTCGATTAAAATTTTACTACTAAAATACTATTAACAAAATTATTTTATATGAAATTTATTCCTCAAATTGAATTTCACAAATCAAATACTATTAACAAAATCATTTTATATGAAAATTAATTCAATTAAAATTTTACAACTAAAATACTATTAACAAAATTATTTTATATGAAATTTATTCCTCAATTTGAATTTCACAAATCCAATACTATTAACAAAATCATTTTATATGAAAATTTATTGGATTAAAATTTTACAATTAAAATACTATTAACAAAATCGGTTTATATAAAAATTTATTTAATTAAAATTTTACAACTAAAATACTATTAACAAAATTATTTTATGTGAAATCAATTCCTCAATTTAAATTTCATTAATCAAATACTATTAATACAATCAGTTTATATGAAAAGTTATTTAATAAAAATTTTACAACTAAAATACTATTAACAAAATTATTTTATATGAAATTTATTCCTCAATTTAAATTTGATTAATCAAATACTATTAATAAAATCACTTCTTATGAAATTTATTCCTCAATTTAAATTTGAAAAATCAAATACTATTAACAAAATCATTTCATATGAAAATTTATTCAATTAAAATTTTACAACTATAATGCTATTAACAAAATCATTTTATATGAAATTTATCACTGAATTTAAATTTCAGTTATCAAATACTATTATTACAATCATTATATATAATTTTATTCAATTAAAATTTTACAACTAAAATACTATTCACAAAATTATTTTATATGAAATTTATTTCTCAATTTGAATTTCACAAATCAAATACTATTAACAAAATCATTTTATATGAAAATTTATTCAATTGAAATTTTACAACTAAAATACTATTAACAAAATTATTTTATATGACATTTATAACTCAATTAAAAGTTTACAACTAAAATACTATTAACAAAATTATTTTATATGAAATTTATTCCTCAATTTGAATTTCACAAATCAAATACTATTAACAAAATCTTTTTATATGAAAACTTATTCAATTGAAATTTTACAACTAAAATACTATTATCAAAATTATTTTATATGAAATATATTTCTCAATTTGGATTTCACAAATCAAATACTATTAACAAAATCATTTTATATGAAAATTTATTCAATTAAAATTTTACAACTAAAATACTATTAACAAAATCATTTTATATGAAAATTTATTCAATTGAAATTTTACAACTAAAATACTATTAACAAAATTATTTTATATGAAATTTATTTCTCAATTTGGATTTCACAAATCAAATACTATTAAAAAAATCATTTTATATGAAAATTTTACAACTAAAATACTATTAACAAAATTATTTTATATGAAATTTATAACTCAATTCAAATTTCATTACTCAAATACTATTAATACAATCATTATATATAATTTTATTCGATTAAAATTTTACAACTAAAATACTATTCACAAAATTATTTTATATGAAATTTAAAACTCAATTTAAATTTCACAAATCAAATACTACTAACAAAATCATTTTATATAAAAATTTATTCATTTAAAATTTTACAATTAAAATACTATTAACAAAATTATTTTATATGAAATTAATTCCTCAATTTGAATTTCACAAATCAAATACTATTAACAAAATCATTTTATATGAAAATTTATTCAATTAAAATTTTACAACTATAATACTATTAACAACTTTATTTTATATGATATTTATTCCTCAATTTAAATTTCATAAATCAAATACTACTAACAAAATCATTTTATATAAAAATTTATCCAATTAAAATTTTACAACTATAATGCTATTAACAAAATCATTTTATCTGAAATTTATTCCTCAATATGAATTCACAAATCAAATACTATTAACAAAATTATTTTATATGAAATTTAAAACTCAATTTAAATTTCATAAATCAAATACTACTAACAAAATCATTTTATATAAAAATTTATTCAATTAAAATTATACAACTAAAATACTATTAACAAAATCATTTTATATAAAAATTTATTCAATTAAAATTTTACAACTAAAATACTATTAACAAAATTATTTTATATGATATTTTATCCTCAATTTAAATTTCATAAATCAAATACTACTAACAAAATAATTTTATATAAAAATTTATTCAATTAAAATTTTACAACTATAATGCTATTAACAAAATTATTTTATATGATATTTTATCCTCAATTTAAATTTCATAAATCAAATACTACTAACAAAATCATTTTATATAAAAATTTATTCAATTAAAATTATACAACTAAAATACTATTAACAAAATCATTTTATATGAAAATTTATTCAATTAAAATTTTACAACTAAAATATTATTAACAAAATTATTTTATATGAAATTTATTTCTCAATTTGGATTTCACAAATCAAATACAATTAAAAAAATCATTTTATATGAAAATTTCTTCAATTAAAATTTTACAACTAAAATACTATTAACAAAATTATTTTATATGAAATTTATAACTCAATTCAAATTTCATTACTCAAATACTATTAATACAATCATTATATATAATTTTATTCGATTAAAATTTTACTACTAAAATACTATTAACAAAATTATTTTATATGAAATTTATTCCTCAAATTGAATTTCACAAATCAAATACTATTAACAAAATCATTTTATATGAAAATTTATTCAATTAAAATTTTACAGTAAAATACTACTAACAAAATTATTTTATATGAAATTTATTCCTCAATTTGAATTTCACAAATCCAATACTATTAACAAAATCATTTTATATGAAATTAATTCCTCAATTTTAATTTCATTAATCAAATACTATTAACTAAATCATTTTATATGAAAATTTATTCAATTAAAATTTTACAACTAAAATACTCTTAACGAAATTATTTTATATGAAATTTATAACTTAATTTAAATTTCACAAATCAAATACTGTTAACATCATTTTATATGAAAATATAATCAATTAAAATTTTACAACTAAAATACTATTAACAAAATCATTTTATATGAAATTTATCACTGAATTTAAATTTCATAAATCAAATACTATTAATACAATCATTTTATATAAAAATTTATTCAATTAAAATTTTACAACTAAAATACTATTAACAAAATCATTTTATATGAAATTTATTCCTCAATTTGAATTTCACAAATCCAATACTATTAACAAAATCATTTCATATGAAAATTTATTCAATTAAAATTTTACAACTATAATGCTATTAACAAAATCATTTTATATGAAATTTATCACTGAATTTAAATTATATATAATTTTATTCAATTAAAATTTTACATCTAAAATACTATTCACAAAATTATTTTATATGAAATTTATTTCTCAATTTGAATTTCACAAATCAAATACTATTAACAAAATCATTTTATATGAAAATTTATTCAATTGAAATTTTACAACTAAAATACTATTAACAAAATTATTTTATATGAAATTTATTTCTCAATTTGGATTTCACAAATCAAATACTATTAAAAAAATCATTTTATATGAAAATTTCTTCAATTAAAATTTTACAACTAAAATACTATTAATAAAATTATTTTATATGAAATTTATAACTCAATTCAAATTTCATTACTCAAATACTATTAATACAATCATTATATATAATTTTATTCGATTAAAATTTTTCTACTAAAATACTATTAACAAAATAATTTTATATGAAATTTAAAACTCAATTTAAATTTCACAAATCAAATACTACTAACAAAATCATTTTATATTAAAATTTATTCATTTAAAATTTTACAATTAAAATACTATTAACAAAATTTTTTTATATGAAATTAATTCCTCAATTTGAATTTCACAAATCAAATACTATTAACAAAATCATTTTATATGAAAATTTATTCAATTAAAATTTTACAACTAAAATACTATTAACAAATTTATTTTATATGATATTTATTCCTCAATTTAAATTTCATAAATCAAATACTACTAACAAAATCATTTTATATAAAAATTTATCCAATTAAAATTTTACAACTATAATGCTATTAACAAAATCATTTTATCTGAAATTTATTCCTCAATTTGAATTCACAAATCAAATACTATTAACAAAATTATTTTATATGAAATTTAAAACTCAATTTAAATTTCATAAATCAAATACTACTAACAAAATCATTTTATATAAAAATTTATTCAATTAAAATTATACAACTAAAATACTATTAACAAAATCATTTTATATAAAAATTTATTCAATTAAAATTTTACAACTAAAATACTATTAACAAAATTATTTTATATAAAAATTTATTCAATTAAAATTTTACAACTAAAATACTCTTAACGAAATTATTTTATATGAAATTTATAACTTAATTTAAATTTCACAAATCAAATACTGTTAACATCATTTTATATGAAAATATAATCAATTAAAATTTTACAACTAAAATACTATTAACAAAATCATTTTATATGAAATTTATCACTGAGTTTAAATTTCATAAATCAAATACTATTAATACAATCATTTTATATAAAAATTTATTCAATTAAAATTTTACAACTAAAATACTATTAACAAAATTATTTTATATAAAAATTTATTCAATTAAAATTTTACAACTAAAATACTCTTAACGAAATTATTTTATATGAAATTTATAACTTAATTTAAATTTCACAAATCAAATACTGTTAACATCATTTTATATGAAAATATAATCAATTAAAATTTTACAACTAAAATACTATTAACAAAATCATTTTATATGAAATTTATCACTGAATTTAAATTTCATAAATCAAATACTATTAATACAATCATTTTATATAAAAATTTATTCAATTAAAATTTTACAACTAAAATACTATTAACAAAATCATTTTATATGAAATTTATTCCTCAATTTGAATTTCACAAATCAAATACTACTAACAAAATCATTTTATATAAAAATTTATTCAATTAAAATTTTACAACTAAAATACTATTAACAAAATCATTTTATATGAAATTTATTCCTCAATTTGAATTTCACAAATCCAATACTATTAACAAAATCATTTCATATGAAAATTTATTCAATTAAAATTTTACAACTATAATGCTATTAACAAAATCATTTTATATGAAATTTATCACTGAATTTAAATTTCACAAATCAAATACTATTATTACAATCATTATATATAATTTTATTCAATTAAAATTTTACAACTAAAATACTATTCACAAAATTATTTTATATGAAATTTATTTCTCAATTTGGATTTCACAAATCAAATACTATTAAAAAAATCATTTTATATGAAAATTTCTTCAATTAAAATTTTACAACTAAAATACTATTAACAAAATTATTTTATATGAAATTTATAACTCAATTCAAATTTCATTACTCAAATACTATTAATACAATCATTATATATAATTTTATTCGATTAAAATTTTACTACTAAAATACTATTAACAAAATAATTTTATATGATATTTAAAACTCAATTTAAATTTCACAAATCAAATACTACTAACAAAATCATTTTATATAAAAATTTATTCATTTAAAATTTTACAATTAAAATACTATTAACAAAATTTTTTTATATGAAATTAATTCCTCAATTTGAATTTCACAAATCAAATACTATTAACAAAATCATTTTATATGAAAATTTATTCAATTAAAATTTTACAACTAAAATACTATTAACAAATTTATTTTATATGATATTTATTCCTCAATTTAAATTTCATAAATCAAATACTACTAACAAAATCATTTTATATAAAAATTTATCCAATTAAAATTTTACAACTATAATGCTATTAACAAAATCATTTTATCTGAAATTTATTCCTCAATTTGAATTCACAAATCAAATACTATTAACAAAATTATTTTATATGAAATTTAAAACTCAATTTAAATTTCATAAATCAAATACTACTAACAAAATCATTTTATATAAAAATTTATTCAATTAAAATTATACAACTAAAATACTATTAACAAAATCATTTTATATAAAAATTTATTCAATTAAAATTTTACAACTAAAATACTATTAACAAAATTATTTTATATAAAAATTTATTCAATTAAAATTTTACAACTAAAATACTCTTAACGAAATTATTTTATATGAAATTTATAACTTAATTTAAATTTCACAAATCAAATACTGTTAACATCATTTTATATGAAAATATAATCAATTAAAATTTTACAACTAAAATACTATTAACAAAATCATTTTATATGAAATTTATCACTGAATTTAAATTTCATAAATCAAATACTATTAATACAATCATTTTATATAAAAATTTATTCAATTAAAATTTTACAACTAAAATACTATTAACAAAATCATTTTATATGAAATTTATTCCTCAATTTGAATTTCACAAATCAAATACTACTAACAAAATCATTTTATATAAAAATTTATTCAATTAAAATTTTACAACTAAAATACTATTAACAAAATCATTTCATATGAAAATTTATTCAATTAAAATTTTACAACTATAATGCTATTAACAAAATCATTTTATATGAAATTTATCACTGAATTTAAATTTCAGTTATCAAATACTATTATTACAATCATTATATATAATTTTATTCAATTAAAATTTTACAACTAAAATAATATTCACAAAATTATTTTATATGAAATTTATTTCTCAATTTGAATTTCACAAATCAAATACTATTAACAAAATCATTTTATATGAAAATTTATTCAATTGAAATTTTACAACTAAAATACTATTAACAAAATTATTTTATATGAAATTTATTTCTCAATTTGGATTTCACAAATCAAATACTATTAAAAAAATCATTTTATATCAAAATTTCTTCAATTAAAATTTTACAACTAAAATACTATTAACAAAATTATTTTATATGAAATTTATAACTCAATTCAAATTTCATTACTCAAATACTATTAATACAATCATTATATATAATTTTATTCGATTAAAATTTTACTACTAAAATACTATTAACAAAATTATTTTATATGAAATTTATAACTTAATTTAAATTTCACAAATCAAATACTGTTAACATCATTTTATATGAAAATATAATCAATTAAAATTTTACAACTAAAATACTATTAACAAAATCATTTTATATGAAATTTATCACTGAGTTTAAATTTCATAAATCAAATACTATTAATACAATCATTTTATATAAAAATTTATTCAATTAAAATTTTACAACTAAAATACTATTAACAAAATTATTTTATATAAAAATTTATTCAATTAAAATTTTACAACTAAAATACTCTTAACGAAATTATTTTATATGAAATTTATAACTTAATTTAAATTTCACAAATCAAATACTGTTAACATCATTTTATATGAAAATATAATCAATTAAAATTTTACAACTAAAATACTATTAACAAAATCATTTTATATGAAATTTATCACTGAATTTAAATTTCATAAATCAAATACTATTAATACAATCATTTTATATAAAAATTTATTCAATTAAAATTTTACAACTAAAATACTATTAACAAAATCATTTTATATGAAATTTATTCCTCAATTTGAATTTCACAAATCAAATACTACTAACAAAATCATTTTATATAAAAATTTATTCAATTAAAATTTTACAACTAAAATACTATTAACAAAATCATTTTATATGAAATTTATTCCTCAATTTGAATTTCACAAATCCAATACTATTAACAAAATCATTTCATATGAAAATTTATTCAATTAAAATTTTACAACTATAATGCTATTAACAAAATCATTTTATATGAAATTTATCACTGAATTTAAATTTCACAAATCAAATACTATTATTACAATCATTATATATAATTTTATTCAATTAAAATTTTACAACTAAAATACTATTCACAAAATTATTTTATATGAAATTTATTTCTCAATTTGGATTTCACAAATCAAATACTATTAAAAAAATCATTTTATATGAAAATTTCTTCAATTAAAATTTTACAACTAAAATACTATTAACAAAATTATTTTATATGAAATTTATAACTCAATTCAAATTTCATTACTCAAATACTATTAATACAATCATTATATATAATTTTATTCGATTAAAATTTTACTACTAAAATACTATTAACAAAATAATTTTATATGAAATTTAAAACTCAATTTAAATTTCACAAATCAAATACTACTAACAAAATCATTTTATATAAAAATTTATTCATTTAAAATTTTACAATTAAAATACTATTAACAAAATTTTTTTATATGAAATTAATTCCTCAATTTGAATTTCACAAATCAAATACTATTAACAAAATCATTTTATATGAAAATTTATTCAATTAAAATTTTACAACTAAAATACTATTAACAAATTTATTTTATATGATATTTATTCCTCAATTTAAATTTCATAAATCAAATACTACTAACAAAATCATTTTATATAAAAATTTATCCAATTAAAATTTTACAACTATAATGCTATTAACAAAATCATTTTATCTGAAATTTATTCCTCAATTTGAATTCACAAATCAAATACTATTAACAAAATTATTTTATATGAAATTTAAAACTCAATTTAAATTTCATAAATCAAATACTACTAACAAAATCATTTTATATAAAAATTTATTCAATTAAAATTATACAACTAAAATACTATTAACAAAATCATTTTATATAAAAATTTATTCAATTAAAATTTTACAACTAAAATACTATTAACAAAATTATTTTATATAAAAATTTATTCAATTAAAATTTTACAACTAAAATACTCTTAACGAAATTATTTTATATGAAATTTATAACTTAATTTAAATTTCACAAATCAAATACTGTTAACATCATTTTATATGAAAATATAATCAATTAAAATTTTACAACTAAAATACTATTAACAAAATCATTTTATATGAAATTTATCACTGAATTTAAATTTCATAAATCAAATACTATTAATACAATCATTTTATATAAAAATTTATTCAATTAAAATTTTACAACTAAAATACTATTAACAAAATCATTTTATATGAAATTTATTCCTCAATTTGAATTTCACAAATCAAATACTACTAACAAAATCATTTTATATAAAAATTTATTCAATTAAAATTTTACAACTAAAATACTATTAACAAAATCATTTCATATGAAAATTTATTCAATTAAAATTTTACAACTATAATGCTATTAACAAAATCATTTTATATGAAATTTATCACTGAATTTAAATTTCAGTTATCAAATACTATTATTACAATCATTATATATAATTTTATTCAATTAAAATTTTACAACTAAAATAATATTCACAAAATTATTTTATATGAAATTTATTTCTCAATTTGAATTTCACAAATCAAATACTATTAACAAAATCATTTTATATGAAAATTTATTCAATTGAAATTTTACAACTAAAATACTATTAACAAAATTATTTTATATGAAATTTATTTCTCAATTTGGATTTCACAAATCAAATACTATTAAAAAAATCATTTTATATCAAAATTTCTTCAATTAAAATTTTACAACTAAAATACTATTAACAAAATTATTTTATATGAAATTTATAACTCAATTCAAATTTCATTACTCAAATACTATTAATACAATCATTATATATAATTTTATTCGATTAAAATTTTACTACTAAAATACTATTAACAAAATAATTTTATATGAAATTTAAAACTCAATTTAAATTTCACAAATCAAATACTACTAACAAAATCATTTTATATAAAAATTTATTCATTTAAAATTTTACAATTAAAATACTATTAACAAAATTATTTTATATGAAATTAATTCCTCAATTTGAATTTCACAAATCAAATACTATTAACAAAATCATTTTATATGAAAATTTATTCAATTAAAATTTTACAACTAAAATACTATTAACAAATTTATTTTATATGATATTTATTCCTCAATTTAAATTTCATAAATCAAATACTACTAACAAAATCATTTTATATAAAAATTTATCCAATTAAAATTTTACAACTATAATGCTATTAACAAAATCATTTTATCTGAAATTTATTCCTCAATTTGAATTCACAAATCAAATACTATTAACAAAATTATTTTATATGAAATTTAAAACTCAATTTAAATTTCATAAATCAAATACTACTAACAAAATCATTTTATATAAAAATTTATTCAATTAAAATTATACAACTAAAATACTATTAACAAAATCATTTTATATAAAAATTTATTCAATTAAAATTTTACAACTAAAATACTATTAACAAAATTATTTTATATGATATTTTATCCTCAATTTAAATTTCATAAATCAAATACTACTAACAAAATCATTTTATATAAAAATTTATTCAATTAAAATTTTACAACTATAATGCTATTAACAAAATTATTTTATATGATATTTTATCCTCAATTTAAATTTCATAAATCAAATACTACTAACAAAATCATTTTATATAAAAATTTATTCAATTAAAATTATACAACTAAAATACTATTAACAAAATCATTTTATATGAAAATTTATTCAATTAAAATTTTACAACTAAAATACTATTAACAAAATCATTTTATATGAAATTTATCACTGAATTTAAATTTCATAAATCAAATACTATTAATACAATCATTTTATATAAAAATTTATTCAATTAAAATTTTACAACTAAAATACTATTAACAAAATCATTGTAACAGACTTGCTACCACAAGCCTGTTACTAACGCGCCGCGCAAGTACCGCGAACCGACCGCTAGATGGCTACGACTCTCGCAAGAGAAAGTACGCACAGCACACCTTCGGGAATCGGCCGCTAGATGGCCAACGCCGCGATTACCGATTCTCGTTGATAAAATGATACCGTCGCGAGGATATAGGAATCGAACGACGCGACAAATAGCAGAGTGATCCACCGTCGAGCCGACGTAGATCAAGTGTAGCTAGAGTTCCGAAAGCCAGACCGGAGAGTAAGTATTATAATTCCGCGGTACAAAAGTACGATCGTCGAGCCGACGAACGTATCTACGTTTAAACAGACGATCCTCGAGCCGACGATCTGTCTTCTTTTTCTCCGCCTGTTTTCTCATACAGTTCACGGTGAAGTGTCGTGCCGACACGTCGCCCTTGCTGCCGCCGATCGCCGTGCCAGCGACCGGCTCGCCCCAGTGCCCCCGCCGACACCGCCGACCGTCCGCGCCTCCGCTCAAACCGCGTGACGTCGAACGATACCGACCGCGCCAGCCGCGCCTCCACTCAAGACCGTGGTACCGACCGTCCAGTTCAGCCGCGCCTCCACTCAACCGTATACCGCGACACGTGGGGAACCAATCCGCGGCGAAACCTATTTCGACCGCAGTCAGTGTTTTATTTCTCTACACCTCCTTCCCCTCCACGATCAACACGAACCCCGGCACGACGAGCTAAACACCCCGGGTAACCAAGTTGTTACATGGCGCCCGAACAGGGACCTGACACGTAATCAATAGACCAACGCAACCGCGGATTTTTTCTTGAAACATCGCTGCGAGGAATGAATCGAACCTCCTCCCTACGGGTTACGAAAGAAAGAATTATAAACGAATTACGGAGACTGAATCTCCCCGTCACCGGAACAACCGAAGAACTCCGACAACGCTGGGCCGCAAGCATTATAACCCGATCTCCCGAGCCCTCAACAATGGGCGAACCAAAAACGCCAACGTTCGTCAGTACAGCTATGCATCCCGCAGGCACCGGCAACGACACACTCGCACCACCGCCAACCTTCGTCGTAAACGCCCCCGCCACCCCGGACCCGCGTAAAAATCTCGACCGCATGCGGAAATGGGGCTGTACCAGTGATGGGAAAGACCCATTCGCATTCATCGAGAGAATCGATGAGCTGCAAGACACCTACCAGCTAACAGACGCCGAAGTATTACGGGGCATCCCAGAGCTATTGAGAGGCGAGGCACAGCTCTGGTTCCGCAATAACCGGCAGCAAATACTAACAAAAACCGGGTTTAAGGAAAAATTTTTAGGATTTTTTTCCCCAAATCGTACTCAATCCCAGCGAGAGCGTGAAGCCCGTGACCGAACACAGCGACCCGGCGAGCCGTTCAACCTCTTCATGAACGCACTGTGCACCCTCATGCGGCGTGCAGATATTCCCTCCGAGAAATATCTCGAACTCCTCTACGAGAACATGGCACCAGAGTACGCCATGCTCATCGACCCCGACAATCTCAGCGATCTCGACGACCTACTCAAACAGGTCCAACGCATCGAACGAGCACAGGAGAGGACCAAACGGACCACACAGCAAAACAACCGCCCCGCCACCGCCACCATTGAAGGGACCTACGAGACACCATGCATCTCCGCAATACCGCGAACAGATCCAGGCGAGATACGCGCCTCTAGACCCCGCCCCTCTAGCCCGGCACCATACAACCCGGACGCACACTGCTGGAGATGCAAGCAACGCGGACACACGCGATGGGAGTGCCGCAACGAGTTCAAAAAGTTCTGCTCTCGATGCGGCCGCGACGGAGTCCTAACACGCGACTGCCACCCCCCGACTGCCCCGGGAAACGGACCACGGGGACCGCCGCGATACAGCAACCGGCGGCCCCAACAATAAAAAAAAAATACACAAAAATCGAGTACAACCCGCGCCCACAATTGAGCATCAAGATGCTCGGCCGGGAAATCAAGGCACTCCTCGACACGGGAGCCCAACTCTCGTGTATCAATGGGGAAATACTCGAGTGGGCTCTCGCCCAAGGGATCCAACCGACCGCTCCAGCCGAAAACATCAGCCTCGCCGACGGGTCCATAACACAAACCTCAGGGAAGATACGAATCCCATTCAGTACCGAAGGCTATACGTGGACCCAAGAATTCACGATACTCCCACGCATGGGACCACCAGTCCTCCTGGGAATACAAACAATCGCCGCACTAGAAATCAGCTTCCAACCACCGCTCCAAATCGTCAATTGGCCCGCCACCTGCCTCGCCGAGCCCTACCTGCAAATAGGACTCCGACAACCACAAGAAACCGACCAGAAACACCTCCAGGACTTCCTCAGGACCGAGTTACGACACTTCGAGGATGTCACAGGGCGAACCACATTGACACAACACCGCATCAAGCTGAAAGACAGTACACCCATCAAGCAGCGGTACCGCCCACGAAACCCGGCCATGCAGGCGATCATAGATGAGGAAGTAGACAAAATGCTCCGGGAAGGGGTCATAGAACCCTCAAATAGCCCATGGAGCTCACCCATTGTAATCGTGAAAAAGAAAGACGGCAAACCACGATTCTGCGTTGACTTTCGCAAACTAAACGACAGGACAGAAAAGGACGCCTACCCGCTGCCACACATACAGGCCACCCTTGACAAACTACGAGGAGCAAAATTCCTAACAACCCTGGATCTCAAAAACGGGTACTGGCAAATCCCGCTCGAAAATAACAGCCGACCGCTCACCGCCTTCACTGTGCCAGGGAAGGGATTGTTTCAATTTACGGTGATGCCATTCGGCTTGCACTCCGCCCCGGCGACCTTCCAACGCCTACTCGATCAGATCATCGGCCCCAAACTGGAACCATATGCATTCGCCTACCTCGACGACATCATCGTCGTGAGCCGATCATTCGAGGAACACCTGAAACACCTCAAAGAAGTGTTCCATCGACTACGTACTGCAGGACTACGACTGAACCCGGAAAAATGCCGATTCTGCGTAGAGAGTCTCAAATACCTGGGCCATATTATTGACCAGCAGGGGATAAGAACCGACCCAGAGAAAACTAGCGCAATCGCCTTACTCTCCACACCCAAAACGATACGAGAAGTACGCCGATTCCACGGAATGGCCTCCTGGTACCGCCGGTTCGTGCCGAACTTCGCGGAAATCATGGAGCCACTAACGAGATTAACCAGAAAAAACGCCAGATGGAACTGGACCGAAACAGAGGAAGAAGCCTTCCGCACGATGAAAGAAAAACTGGTTACCGCCCCGATACTGGCCTGCCCAGACTTCAGTGAAACATTCACACTACAGACCGATGCCAGCGATCACGGCCTCGGAATCGTGCTCACACAAGGATCCGAGGAGAACGAAAGGGTCATAGCATATGCAAGCCACACCCTCAACGCCACTGAGCGCAACTATAGTGCGACCGAAAAAGAGTGCCTGGCCGTAGTATGGGGAATCAGGAAGATGAGACCGTACCTGGAAGGGTACCACTTCACGGTTATCACCGACCACCAGGCACTACGGTGGCTGCAACAGATCGACAACCCGACGGGAAGACTGGCAAGATGGGCACTCGAGCTCCAACAGTACAACTTCAACATCCAATACCGCCCGGGGAAAAACAACCAGGTTGCGGACGCACTATCCCGAACACCACCGACCCCGGAAATAAATATGCTACAACCAAAGGAACACACCGACACATGGTACGAACGGAAAATAAAAGCCGTACAGCAAGATCCCGCTTCCGTTCCCGAGTTTCGGGTGCAACAAGGCAAACTACAAAGACATATCCTCCACCAACTCGATTACAACGAACCCGAACCCGACACCGCATGGAAAACATGCGTACCCACCACCGAGAGAGCAGAGATCCTCCGACGGTACCACGACGACCCCCTCGCTGGACACCTAGGCATTGCGAAGACAATAATCCGCATTGCCCAGAAATTTTACTGGCCAGGCATGTTCCGACAAGCGGCGCAATACGTCCGCAACTGCAAGAGTTGCCAACAATATAAAACGCCACCACACAAACCCCCCGGACTACTACACGCCAACCCCGGAACACAGCCCTGGCACACCGTCTCGGTCGACCTGATAGGACCGCTTCCACGCTCCCGACAAGGGCACAGATGGCTACTAGTCGCACTAGACCGGTTCACCAAATGGGTCGAACTCACACCCCTACGAAAAGCCACCAGCGCCGCCGTCGCCGCCGCCATACAAAAAGACATTATACTGCGCCACGGAACCCCAGAAATAATCATTTCCGACAACGGAAAACAATTTATAGGGGACCCATTCACGAGCCTACTACAGAGCACCGGCATCACACATCGCCGAACACCTCCATACTCGCCACACTGTAACCCAGTGGAACGGGCAAATAAAGTAGTGAAGACAATGCTGGCCCAATACACCGGGAAATATCACGACCGATGGGACGAGAAAATCGACGAGGCCAGATTCGCAATAAACACCGCATGGCACGAAGCGACTGGGTACAGCCCCGCCTACCTCAATCACGGCCGAGAACTACGTACACCAGGACAAACACGCACCGAAGGGGCCCCCATTCCACCAAATCAGCGATGGAAGCATCTAAAAGAAGCCCAGGAACTGGCCCGACTCCGACTAGCACAAGCGTTCGGACGCCAAGAACGGCACTATAACTTGCGACACCGGGAATGGAGGCCGGCCATAGGAGAGTCAGTGTGGAAGAGAGAACACACCCTATCCAACAAAGGAGCGGGTATCGCCGCCAAACTCGCCCCCAAATACACGGGACCATACACGGTCAAGAAAATTGTGTCGCCGGTAATAGTAGACCTCTACGACGGGAAGAAATGGTACCGGCATATACACGTGCAGGACCTAAAACCCGCAAACGACCGCGACAACCGGACCTCAGATCCCACCGAAGATCCTGACACTCCCCACGATCCTACACCAGTACCACCTCCCGCCGAAAACCCAGCGCCTCGTCGCCGAGGACGACCCCGAAAATTAATACCACCCGCTAATTTAGTAGGAATGCCCAACGAACCGGAATACGTGAGGGAGCTGATGGAGCTGGTCGAAGGAGATCAGACGGCGCGGAAACCCACGAGGCCCAAGATCCCGACGACCAAGCGACCCCCACCTACCGAAAGGAACCAGCGGCCCACCACCACCACCACCAAATTAAAAATCCGGGCGGTATCGTGGCTCCCACCGTCAAAAAGGGTGACGATCACGTGCGGACCACCGGCCAGGGACAAGGCCGCCCCCCCCTATTTTACTCGCAGAGAAACCTCTGACAACCCGGGACCAAACCACCCCCCCGCCCCCACCGCAGCTCCCTAAAGAAGCACCGCCCCCGACACCCGAGCAGCCGCCGCCACCAACGCCGGGACAAATATGGAGCGGCGACGCCAGCCACCTGGCCCCCGCACCTTACCCCGGAGACCACCCATCCGGAACAACGACGTGGCACACGTTGCCCACCGGGCAAAAGGTGGAGGTGCCGAGGAAATACGCACGCACGGGGGGATGCTGCGTAAACGCGAACGGGGAGAGATGGCGGATCCTGTTCGATAAAACAGGAAAGCCACGACGATTCATCCACCGAGGACCCGCCACAGCCACACCCCAGCCCTATTAGCACATAAGTAGTAGTTTGTAAGGTAGTTTTAAGTATGATATTATTTTTTTATGTTGTTTTAGGTTCTAGGCAAAACAGTATTATATTTTTTTTTGTTGTTTTTGTTATATTTTACATATTTTTTATATATTTTTGTTTTATACTTTTTATATCTTGCCATACGGACAGAACCGTGTTATATAAAATTGTCATGTTGCTATACAAATAAACTGGGTTTCGCTGCCACCACCCCGAAGAAGGAGGGGGGTGTAACAGACTTGCTACCACAAGCCTGTTACTAACGCGCCGCGCAAGTACCGCGAACCGACCGCTAGATGGCTACGACTCTCGCAAGAGAAAGTACGCACAGCACACCTTCGGGAATCGGCCGCTAGATGGCCAACGCCGCGATTACCGATTCTCGTTGATAAAATGATACCGTCGCGAGGATATAGGAATCGAACGACGCGACAAATAGCAGAGTGATCCACCGTCGAGCCGACGTAGATCAAGTGTAGCTAGAGTTCCGAAAGCCAGACCGGAGAGTAAGTATTATAATTCCGCGGTACAAAAGTACGATCGTCGAGCCGACGAACGTATCTACGTTTAAACAGACGATCCTCGAGCCGACGATCTGTCTTCTTTTTCTCCGCCTGTTTTCTCATACAGTTCACGGTGAAGTGTCGTGCCGACACGTCGCCCTTGCTGCCGCCGATCGCCGTGCCAGCGACCGGCTCGCCCCAGTGCCCCCGCCGACACCGCCGACCGTCCGCGATAGCCGCGCCTCCGCTCAAACCGCGTGACGTCGAACGATACCGACCGCGCCAGCCGCGCCTCCACTCAAGACCGTGGTACCGACCGTCCAGTTCAGCCGCGCCTCCACTCAACCGTATACCGCGACACGTGGGGAACCAATCCGCGGCGAAACCTATTTCGACCGCAGTCAGTGTTTTATTTCTCTACACCTCCTTCCCCTCCACGATCAACACGAACCCCGGCACGACGAGCTAAACACCCCGGGTAACCAAGTTGTTACATCATTTTATATGAAATTTATTCCTCAATTTGAATTTCACAAATCAAATACTACTAACAAAATCATTTTATATAAAAATTTATTCAATTAAAATTTTACAACTAAAATACTATTAACAAAATCATTTTATATGAAATTTATTCCTCAATTTGAATTTCACAAAACCAATACTATTAACAAAATCATTTTATATGAAAATTTATTCAATTAAAATTTTACAACTAAAATACTATTAACAAAATCATTTTATATGAAATTTATTCCTCAATTTGAATTTCACAAATCCAATACTATTAACAAAATCATGTTATATGAAAATTTATTCAATTAAAATTTTACAACTAAAATACTACTAACAAAATTATTTTATATGAAATTTATTCCTCAATTTGAATTTCACAAATCCAATACAATTAACAAAATCATTTTATACGAAAATTTATTCAATTAAAATTTTACAACTAAAATACTATTAACAAAATTATTTTATATGAAATATATTTCTCAATTTGGATTTCACAAATCAAATACTATTAACAAAATCATTTTATATGAAAATTTATTCAATTAAAATTTTACAACTAAAATACTATTAACAAACCATTTTATATGAAAATTTATTCAATTGAAATTTTACAACTAAAATACTATTAACAAAATTATTTTATATGAAATTTATTTCTCAATTTGGATTTCACAAATCAAATACTATTAAAAAAATCATTTTATATGAAAATTTCTTCAATTAAAATTTTACAACTAAAATACTATTAACAAAATAATTTTATATGAAATTTATAACTGAATTCAAATTTCATTACTCAAATACTATTAATACAATCATTATATATAATTTTATTCGATTAAACTTTTACAACTAAAATACTATTAACAAATTTATTTTATATGATATTTATTCCTCAATTTAAATTTTATAAATCAATTACTACTAACAAAATCA
Organism: Lasioglossum villosulum; assembly: GCA_963971365.1. Classification (NCBI taxonomy): domain Eukaryota; kingdom Metazoa; phylum Arthropoda; class Insecta; order Hymenoptera; family Halictidae; genus Lasioglossum; species Lasioglossum villosulum. Next base: position 110,388 of record CAXARU010000001.1, read on the forward strand.
TTTTATATAAAAATTTATCCAATTAAAATTTTACAACTATAATGCTATTAACAAAATCATTTTATCTGAAATTTATTCCTCAATTTGAATTCACAAATCAAATACTATTAACAAAATTATTTTATATGAAATTTTATTCAATAAAAATTTCATAAATCAAATACTACTAACAAAATCATTTTATATGAAATATATTTCTCAATTTGGATTTCACAAATCAAATACTATTAACAAAATCATTTTATATGAAAATTTATTCAATTAAAATTTTACAACTAAAATACTATTAACAAACCATTTTATATGAAAATTTATTCAATTGAAATTTTACAACTAAAATACTATTAACAAAATTATTTTATATGAAATTTATTTCTCAATTTGGATTTCACAAATCAAATACTATTAAAAAAATCATTTTATATGAAAATTTCTTCAATTAAAATTTTACAACTAAAATACTATTAACAAAATAATTTTATATGAAATTTATAACTGAATTCAAATTTCATTACTCAAATACTATTAATACAATCATTATATATAATTTTATTCGATTAAACTTTTACAACTAAAATACTATTAACAAATTTATTTTATATGATATTTATTCCTCAATTTAAATTTTATAAATCAATTACTACTAACAAAATCATTTTATATAAAAATTTATCCAATTAAAATTTTACAACTATAATGCTATTAACAAAATCATTTTATCTGAAATTTATTCCTCAATTTGAATTCACAAATCAAATACTATTAACAAAATTATTTTATATGAAATTTTATTCAATAAAAATTTCATAAATCAAATACTACTAACAAAATCATTTTATATAAAAATTTATTCAATTAAAATTTTACAACTAAAATACTATTAACAAAATTATTTTATATGAAATTCATTCCTCAATTTGAATTTCACAAATAAAATACTATTAACAAAATCATTTTATATGAAAATTTATTCAATTAAAATTTTACAACTAAAATACTATTAACAAAATTATTTTATATGATATTTATTCCTCAATTTAAATTTCAAAAATCAAATACTACTAACAAAATCATTTTATATAAAAATTTATTCAATTAAAATTTTACAACTAAAATACTATTAACAAAATCATTTTATATGAAATTTATTCCTCAATTTGAATTTCACAAATCCAATACTATTAACAAAATCATTTTATATAAAAATTTATTCAATTAAAATTTTACAACTAAAATACTATTAACAAAATTATTTTATATGAAATTTATTTCTCAATTTGAATTTCACAAATCAAATACTATTAACAAAATCATTTTATATGAAAATTTATTCAATTAAAATTTTACAACTAAAATACTATTAACAAAATTATTTTATATGAAATTTATTCCTCAATTTGAATTTCACAAATCCAATACTATTAACAAAATCATTTTATATGAAAATTTATTCAATTAAAATTTTACAACTAAAATACTATTAACAAAATCATTTTATATGAAATTTATTACTCAATTTGAATTTCACAAATCCAATACTATTAACAAAATCATTTTATATGAAAATTTATTCAATTAAAGTTTTACAACTATAATGCTATTAACAAAATTATTTCATATGAAATTAATTCCGCAATTTAAATTTCATTAATCAAATACTGTTAAGACAATCATTATATATAAAAATTTATTCAATTAAAATTTTACCACTAAAGTACTATTAACAAAATTATTTTATATGAAATTAATTTCTCAATTTAAATTTCATTAATCAAATACTATTAAGACAAACATTATATATAATTCAATTCAATTAAAATTTTACAACTAAAATACTATTAACAAAATTATTTTATATGAAATTTATTCCTCAATTTGAATTTCACAAATAAAATACTATTAACAAAATCATTTTATATGAAAATTTATTCAATTAAAATTTTACAACTATAATTGAATTGAATTGAATTTGAGAGGATAGCCGGGCACTCAGTCTTAAGGGACCATTGTACCCGGGCCCGGTGGAGGTTGGGCTACCGACTCAGATAAGGCGCTCGAGCAGGGCGGCTTCTCTGGCAAAATCCAGGAGTGCATCTACCTCGTCTGCCTTAAGACAATGGGCACCTAGGTTTGAGAGCCCTAAGAGTTTGCTTCTTAGGGCCTCAGTACCTTTGCAATGCCATATTACGTGGAGAGGGGTTTCATCCTCCTCCCCGCATCTTGAGCAGTTAGAGTCCATCTGGATACCCAACCTGGCCAAGTGCTTGCCAGTGTACCAGTGGCCCGTGGTGATTCCCACGAGCCGCCGCACCTTTAGACGGTCCATGTGACACAGCTTGTTGGCGAGGTCCTTATTCGGCCCTTCCACCAGAGCTTTCATGTGCCGCATACCTGGTTCGGAATTCCATAACTGGGCAAGTAAGTTGTTAGCCCAATCTTTATTCCAGTTTTTAATTACACTGGGTGCTAGTTTTAGAGGTCTGTAGATAGCTGCACTCTGGCAACGGGTGCCTTCACGCGCTAATCTATTTGCCTCCTCGTTTCCTACGATTCCAGAGTGACCTGGAACCCACAGGAGGCTGACATGGTTGCATTCAGCCAGCTCTGTTAAGGCTGTAACACAGTCCCGGACGAGCTTAGATCTGGTCATAACTTTGCCCAATGACCTAATTGCCGCGCGACTGTCGCTACATATATATATATATATATATATGTTGGTTCTTGTAACCTTTGCTGAGGTTTAGTTCAACGCAGGCCAAGATAGCACATACTTCAGCTTGAAAGACCGAAGCGTGTTGCCCAAGTGCTAGAGACAGGCTAGTTCTTGGGCTGACCCCGCAGACACCTGCCCCTGCTCCGGTTCTATTCTTTGCGCCGTCTGTGAACCAGACCAGGCCCTGCGGAGAGAGAAGCTCTCCGGCATTTGTCTCCCAATCACACCTATTCGGGATACGAGTTTGGTATTTAACCGTAAAGTTATAGTGCGGCTCACATTTGTCCCCCCCCCCCCGCAACATGATCCATTGAAGATCCTGTGCGTCCAGTAGGGTCGAGTGGCCGTACCTTGACCTGATCCATCTGTTTCCCAGATGGAGTCTTAGGGCGGAATTTCTCGCTAAACCGACCGCCACTATATATGGGGGTGCGAGATTAAGGAGAACTCCCAGCGCCAGGGTGGGCGTGGTGTGGAAAGCGCCCGTAATTCCCATTAGCGCCAGACGGTAGGCCCTTCCCAGTAGTTTTCTGTATGTGGCCTTCTTCATGGAGGTCCACCAGACAAGGGAGGCGTACGTCATCTGTGGTACCATGATCGCAGTATAGATCCATTTCACCACATGAGGTTTTAGGCCCCAGGTCCTGGCAAACATCGACTTGCAGGCCCAGTAGGTGTTGATAGCCTTCTGGGACAGCCTGGCGACGTGCCTTTTCCATGTGAGCTTTTTGTCTAGGGTGACACCTAAATAGCGCACCTCATCCGAGATCCGTAGTTCGGTGCCGAAAATGGAGGGGGCTTTGAATTTAAAGCGTCGCTTCCTCGTGAAGAGTACCATTTCCGTCTTGCTCGGGTTAACCCTGAGGTTATGGTTGAGGCACCAGTTTTGGGTTAGCGTGAGTGCTGTTTGCATTCTCCTGGCTAACAGTAGAGGGTGTTTTCCCCTGACTGAGAAGGATACATCGTCAGCATAGCCTTGGACCACGAGGCCCTCATCGACCAGCTCCTTCAGAAGCCCGTCGACCACCAGGGTCCACAGTAGGGGAGAGAGAACCCCTCCCTGAGGGCAGCCCCTGCCGGCCCGGGCAAACACTGCAGAGCCGTTCATTTCGGTCCTCATGGTTCGGTTCCTGAGCATGCTGCTGATCCATCCGCTCAGGGGTTCCCTAATGTTGAATCTGTCCAGGGCCTTTTCTAAGACGTCAAAGGACGTATTATCGAAGGCACCCTCAATGTCTATAAAAACGCTGAGGACCGATTCTTTGTTTGCTAGTGCTCCTTCGATGAAACCAACTAGGTGGTGGAGCGCCGTCTCTACTGATTTACCACTCTGGTAGGCATGCTGATTAACATGCACAGGAGTTAAGATCAGCGTTGTTTCCCTGATATACCTGTCGATAAGCCGTTCCATCGTCTTGAGTAAGAAGGATGTAAGGCTTATCGGCCGGAACGATTTGGCCGAGCTGTAGTCGCTTTTACCCGCTTTGGGAATAAAGACTACTCTGGCCATTCTCCAGGAAGTAGGTATGTAACCTAAGGCGAGGCAAGCTTTGAAAATCTCCCTTAGGCGGTCAGACAGAATAGACCCGCCTTCTTGCAGCATGGCGGGAAAGATGCCGTCTAGGCCAGGGCTTTTATATCTGTCAAAGGATTGTAGCGCCCATATTACTCTTTCTTTCGCGAACACCTCAGAGGCGATTCTCCAGCGATCACCCATATTTTCCCTGGTACCAGCCGGAGTAATCGGCTGCCCCTGGTCCAGCGGGGTAGATCCTGGGAAGTGAACCTCGAGAAGGTGTTCTAAGAGCGGTGTATTGTCATCGCCAATGTTCCCATCAGGGAGGGTGATGTCATTTATCGAGGTGGCCAGAGGCCCGTTTGTGAAGACCTTGCGAAGCCTTGCCACAAAGGGGAGGGCCTCCGTTTCATCACAGAAGCTTCTCCAGGCCGCTCTTTTAGAGGATTTTATGAGCCTTTTGAAGTCTCTCTGAGATTCCTTGTAGATATACCAGGCATCCTCAGAGTTGATCTTCATGGCCCTGTTAAACAGCTTTCTGGTTCTTGACCTGGTTTTATTGAGTTCACTGCTCCACCAGGGGACCTTCCTGCTGCTTTTCCTTGACTTGGTCGGGCAGGCGAGTTCATACGATTGGATGACGGCCGATTGAATGTCGGCAACAGAACATTCCGTCTCGTTGATCGTCCTTGGGTGCACGAACAGCCCCCCCAGCCTGGTGACTAGCTCCTCTTTGTAGAGGTTCCAATCGCAGGCCCTGGGGTTCCTGTAGGGGCCTGTCGGAACGGTGCATGCCTCGCCCTCCAGCCTGAAGGAAATGAGTCTATGGTCCGAGAGGGTAATCTCATCGGAGACTCTCCAGTTTCTGATTGTTTGTGATATCTTAGCAGTGCCTAGAGTGATGTCAATCACTTCTTGCCTGCGTGAGGTCACAAACGTGGGTTTGTTTCCTCTGTTCATAATCTCCAGATTATTAGCAGATAGGAATTCTAGAAGGGTTATACCCCTCCTATTGCAGTCTGAGCTGCCCCAAAGGGTGTTATGCGAGTTTGCGTCGCAACCAATAACCAATTGGAGTCCCTGGGCTCTGCAATCTTCCACGAGTGCTCTGAGTTCCCTAGTCGGTGGTGGTTCCTCGGCATCGTATGGCAGGTATGCCGAGCAGACTACCAGTTTGGTTATGTGGCCATTGAGTTTAATTTTAATGAGGGCGGCCGCTAGATCCCTTGAACAGTGGTTGCCTAGACCCACGGCACACAGCTCATTTTTTATTAATAAGCAGGCCCTGGGCCCGGCCACTGTGGTATCTTGTATCACGGTGCCCCAGTCTGATTTTAATCCCCCTACATGCCCCATGTGTATCCATGGTTCCTGTATGAGTATTACATCTGTGTGCGACACTGTTAGGCGGCGTCGGAGCAGGTCCGTAGCCGCTTTGCAGTGCTGCAAGTTGATCTGCGAAAATACGGTTCCGTCGGAAGCCATAGGGGCTTCCGACGTTTGCCTTTTCGCGCGGTTGGGGTTACGAGAGAGCTCCGTGAAGGTGTTCCTCGTTTGACCCCTATTTGGGGGGAGCCCGTCCCGGATTTGCTCCGGGTCTGCTCCCTGTGCCCTTGGGTTGAAGGATTCCGAGGGAGGCCGCCAGGGTTTTTTGTTTACCCTTGCGAGTCTCATCGGTCCCCATTCTATAAGTAAGGGTAGCCCCAGTAGGTCTACCCCTGTTGTTGCCTCTACTGGAGGACCCCCGTTTTTTGTTGGTCCCCCGTCCTTGAGGCACTGGGCCAGTCTCTGCGCTGTCCCCCTCTCCATCTGAAGGGTTTCGCGCAGTCTCTGGCGCCGGCCTAGCCTTGAGGCTCATATTTGTTCCCTCTGAAGCGGTAGCTTCAGAGGGGACAACGTGTGCCGCAGCGGTGACAGCGGGCCTGGAGGACGGTTTTAATGTAGTAGTCACCCCGTCACTCCTGGTCGCCACAGCAGCAGCTGTGTCCCCCTGTCCGCTGCTAGATGGGTCGGGGTTGTGGCCTTCCCGGGGGCGGGTAGTTCCCTCTTTAAAGAGGGCCCTTACTATCCCCACGTGGGCCACGTAACCCCTTGAACTAAGGACTTTTAGGGAGTCCGCATCCATGCCCAAGACAAGGTGCGTCCCCCCATCCGCGTCCCTCCGGTCCCACACCCTCCAGAGGTTGGTGCGGAGGCCCGGATTCTGCCTGGCCAGCCTTTGCAGCAGGACCTCACTCTTTGTAGTGGGGCCTGGTACAAAGGTAGTGACCCTTTTCAGCCTTGGTAGACAGTCCCTCTCCTTAAGGGATAGGGACGCACCATCCCAAGGTCTGATTTTGGCCACCGTGTTGCCCAGCCAGGCTTTCGATTCAGGGTTCGTACAGGTGACCCAAATGATGCCCTGTACTGCCCTGCATTCGTCGAACAGGGGGGGTGTCTGGCCCTCGGGAACGGCGTCGATCTCCGACCCCAGGGCCCGGATCACCAGATCCCCCTGTTCCGTCGACAGCAGCTCGTCCGGGTAGCCGGGTAGCGTGATAGCTACCCTTCTACCGGCCGCGACTGCCTCGCTGAAGCTGGTGGGACCCGGTAACAGGCCCCCCCTCTTTTTTGGAGGCTGCTCGGGAGTGTCGCCCGCAGGTTGCCGGTTCCTTTTAAGGCCCCGACCCTCTGCCTCGATCTCGCCCTTGGCCTCGTTAGAGGTCAGCGCCGGGCCAGGGGTCGAGCCCGCCAGAGCCATTTTGGCTCTACGGGCCCTTTTCCTGGCCGCACCGCTGCTTCTAGAAAGGTGCGTAGAAGCCGCCGCGGTTTGCAGGGGTTGCCCGGCTCCAGGACCGGTATCCGCCTCTGCCCCCGCGGCGGGATCCGCCGTTGTGGTTGCTGCAGAGGGCCCGGCCTCGGTTGTCTCCATTTCCATGGGGACACCCTCAGCCGGTCTCGCAACTGCAGCACCTAGATGGGCTGGTGGCGTCCCCCCTGCCGAGGGTCCTGCCACCGCCTCCTCCGTCTCTGTTAAATTAAGGTTATTTAGGTTAATATTTTCCATATAAATCCCACGAGAAGTCAGGAAAGGTTGGTCCGCCCCCCCAGAGCCTGACTTGCGGGGGTAAGGCTAAAATACCACGGGGGGTCGCCCGGTACCCCGTGGGCATCGTTTAGAACACCATTTAACCCCTGGTGCCACGCAGCCATCGGCACGATCGCTCCCACCTTAGCTTAGGGGAGTTGGTCCGCGGCAGGGCTTTCGTTCGCCCACTTACGGTTTTTAGGCCGCTGGGGGTCCCTATGGCACCTGCTAACCTGGGCTACCGCCTGGGTTGTCCCACGCAGGCCTGGTGATGCTGGGAGCACAACCGGCCTACGTGGTCTCTACCCTGGGCCGCCCAGGCCGATCCTCCTATCCGCCACCTGGAGACGCGCTCGGTAGGCACTCAACCCTCCTGGGGGGCCTGTCGCGCTAGGCCCGAGGCAACACCCTTTCATTCATGCATTCATACATTCGATGCACTCATACATTCTTACTGCCCAGAGGCGGCAGGCCCACCAGGCGAGTTACAACTATAATACTATTAACAAAATTATTTTATATGATATTTATTCCTCAATTTAAATTTCAAAAATCAAATACTACTAACAAAATCATTTTATATAAAAATTTATTCAATTAAAATTTTACAACTAAAATACTATTAACAAAATCATTTTATATGAAATTTATTCCTCAATTTGAATTTCACAAATAAAATAGTATTAACAAAATCATTTTATATGAAAATTTATTCAATTAAAATTTTACAACTAAAATACTACTAACAAAATTATTTTATATGAAATTTATTCCTCAATTCGAATTTCAAAAATCAAATACTACTAACAAAATCATTTTATATAAAAATTTATTCAATTAAAATTTTACAACTAAAATACTATTAACAAAATCATTTTATATGAAATTTATTCCTCAATTTGAATTTCACAAATAAAATACTATTAACATAATCATTTTATATGAAAATTTATTCAATTAAAATTTTACAACTAAAATACTATTAACAAAATTATTTTATATGAAATTTATAACTCAATTTAAATTTCATAAATCAAATACTACTTACAAAATCATTTTATATAGAAATTTATTCAATTAAAATTTTACAACTAAAATACTATTAACAAAATTATTTTATATGATATTTATTCCTCAATTTAAATTTCAAAAATCAAATACTACTAACAAAATCATTTTATATAAAAATTTATTCAATTAAAATTTTACAACTAAAATACTATTAACAAAATCATTTTATATGAAATTTATTCCTCAATTTGAATTTCATAAATAAAATACTATTAACAAAATCATTTTATATGAAAATTTATTCAATTAAAATTTTACAACTAAAATACTACTAACAAAATTATTTTATATGAAATTTATTCCTCAATTCGAATTTCACAAATCCAATACTATTAACAAAATCATTTTATATGAAAATTTATTCAATTAAAATTTTACAACTAAAATACTATTAACAAAATTATTTTATATGAAATTTATTCCTCAATTTAAATTTCATAAATCAAATACTACTAACAAAATCATTTTATATGAAATTTATTCCTCAATTTAAATTTCATTAATCAAATACTATTAACAAAATCATTTTATATGAAAATTTATTCAATTAAAATTTTACAACTAAAATACTACTAACAAAATTATTTTATATGAAATTTATTCCTCAATTCGAATTTCACAAATCCAATACTATTAACAAAATCATTTTATATGAAAATTTATTCAATTAAAATTTTACAACTAAAATACTATTAACAAAATCATTTTATATGAAATTTATTCCTCAATTTGAATTTCATAAATAAAATACTATTAACAAAATCATTTTATATGAAAATTTATTCAATTAAAATTTTACAACTAAAATACTACTAACAAAATTATTTTATATGAAATTTATTCCTCAATTCGAATTTCACAAATCCAATACTATTAACAAAATCATTTTATATGAAAATTTATTCAATTAAAATTTTACAACTAAAATACTATTAACAAAATTATTTTATATGAAATTTATTCCTCAATTTAAATTTCATAAATCAAATACTACTAACAAAATCATTTTATATGAAATTTATTCCTCAATTTAAATTTCATTAATCAAATACTATTAACAAAATCATTTTATATGAAAATTTATTCAATTAAAATTTTACAACTAAAATACTACTAACAAAATTATTTTATATGAAATTTATTCCTCAATTCGAATTTCACAAATCCAATACTATTAACAAAATCATTTTATATGAAAATTTATTCAATTAAAATTTTACAACTAACATACTATTAACAAAATCATTTTATATGAAAATTTATTCAATTAAAATTTTACAACTAAAATACTACTAACAAAATTATTTTATATGAAATTTATTCCTCAATTCGAATTTCACAAATCCAATACTATTAACAAAATCATTTTATATGAAAATTTATTCAATTAAAATTTTACAACTAAAATACTATTAACAAAATTATTTTATATGAAATTTATTCCTCAATTTAAATTTCAAAAATCAAATACTACTAACAAAATCATTTTATATAAAAATTTATTCAATTAAAATTTTACAACTAAAATACTATTAACAAATTTATTTTATATGATATTTATTCCTCAATTTAAATTTCATAAATCAAATACTACTAACAATATCATTTTATATAAAAATTTATTCAATTAAAATCTTACAACTATAATGCTATTAACAAAATCATTTTATCTGAAATTTATTCCTCAATTTGAATTTCACAAATCAAATACTATTAACAAAATCATTTTATATGAAATTTTATTCAATTAAAATTTTACAACTAAAATACTATTAACAAAATTATTTTATATGAAATTTATAACTCAATTTAAATTTCATAAATCAAATACTACTAACAAAATCATTTTATATAGAAATTTATTCAATTAAAATTTTACAACTAAAATACTATTAACAAAATTATTTTATATGAAATTTATTCCTCAATTTGAATTTCACAAATAAAATACTATTAACAAAATCATTTTATATGAAAATTTATTCAATTAAAATTTTACAACTAAAATACTATTAACAAAATTATTTTATATGATATTTATTCCTCAATTTAAATTTAAAAAATCAAATACTACTAACAAAATCATTTTATATAAAAATTTATTCAATTAAAATTTTACAACTAAAATACTATTAACAAAATCATTTTATATGAAATTTATTCCTCAATTTGAATTTCACAAATCCAATACTATTAACAAAATAATTTTATATGAAAATTTATTCAATTAAAATTTTACAACTAAAATACTACTAACAAAATTATTTTATATGAAATTTATTCCTCAATTTAAATTTGATTAATCAAATACTATTAATAAAATCAATTCTTATGAAATTTATTCCTCAATTTGAATTTCACAAATCAAATACTATTAACAAAATCATTTTATATGAAATTTTATTCAATTAAAATTTTACAACTAAAATACTATTAACAAAATTATTTTATATGAAATTTATAACTCAATTTAAATTTCATAAATCAAATACTACTTACAAAATCATTTTATATAGAAATTTATTCAATTAAAATTTTACAACTAAAATACTATTAACAAAATTATTTTATATGATATTTATTCCTCAATTTAAATTTCAAAAATCAAATACTACTAACAAAATCATTTTATATAAAAATTTATTCAATTAAAATTTTACAACTAAAATACTATTAACAAAATCATTTTATATGAAATTTATTCCTCAATTTGAATTTCACAAATAAAATACTATTAACAAAATCATTTTATATGAAAATTTATTCAATTAAAATTTTACAACTAAAATACTACTAACAAAATTATTTTATATGAAATTTATTCCTCAATTCGAATTTCACAAATCCAATACTATTAACAAAATCATTTTATATGAAAATTTATTCAATTAAAATTTTACAACTAAAATACTATTAACAAAATTATTTTATATGAAATTTATTCCTCAATTTAAATTTCATAAATCAAATACTACTAACAAAATCATTTTATATGAAATTTATTCCTCAATTTAAATTTCATTAATCAAATACTATTAACAAAATCATTTTATATGAAAATTTATTCAATTAAAATTTTACAACTAAAATACTATTAACAAAATTATTTTATATGATATTTATTCCTCAATTTAAATTTCAAAAATCAAATACTACTAACAAAATCATTTTATATAAAAATTTATTCAATTAAAATTTTACAACTAAAATACTATTAACAAATTTATTTTATATGATATTTATTCCTCAATTTAAATTTCATAAATCAAATACTACTAACAATATCATTTTATATAAAAATTTATTCAATTAAAATTTTACAACTATAATGCTATTAACAAAATAATTTTATCTGAAATTTATTCCTCAATTTAAATTTCATAAATCAAATACTACTAACAAAATCATTTTATATAGAAATTTATTCAATTAAAATTTTACAACTAAAGTACTATTAACAAAATTATTTTATATGATATTTATTCCTCAATTTAAATTTCAAAAATCAAATACTACTAACAAAATCATTTTATATAAAAATTTATTCAATTAAAATTTTACAACTAAAATACTATTAACAAAATCATTTTATATGAAATTTATTCCTCAATTTGAATTTCATAAATAAAATACTATTAACAAAATCATTTTATATGAAAATTTATTCAATTAAAATTTTACAACTAAAATACTACTAACAAAATTATTTTATATGAAATTTATTCCTCAATTCGAATTTCACAAATCCAATACTATTAACAAAATCATTTTATATGAAAATTTATTCAATTAAAATTTTACAACTAAAATACTATTAACAAAATTATTTTATATGAAATTTATTCCTCAATTTAAATTTCATAAATCAAATACTACTAACAAAATCATTTTATATGAAATTTATACCTCAATTTAAATTTCATTAATCAAATACTATTAACAAAATCATTTTATATGAAAATTTATTCAATTAAAATTTTACAACTAAAATACTACTAACAAAATTATTTTATATGAAATTTATTCCTCAATTCGAATTTCACAAATCCAATACTATTAACAAAATCATTTTATATGAAAATTTATTCAATTAAAATTTTACAACTAAAATACTATTAACAAAATTATTTTATATGAAATTTATTCCTCAATTTAAATTTCATAAATCAAATACTACTAACAAAATCATTTTATATGAAATTTATTCCTCAATTTAAATTTCATTAATCAAATACTATTAACAAAATCATTTTATATGAAAATTTATTCAATTAAAATTATACAACTATAATACTATTAACAAAATTATTTTATATGATATTTATTCCTCAATTTAAATTTCAAAAATCAAATACTACTAACAAAATCATTTTATATAAAAATTTATTCAATTAAAATTTTACAACTAAAATACTATTAACAAATTTATTTTATATGATATTTATTCCTCAATTTAAATTTCAAAAATCAAATACTACTAACAAAATCATTTTATATAAAAATTTATTCAATTAAAATTTTACAACTAAAATACTATTAACAAAATCATTTTATATGAAATTTATTCCTCAATTTGAATTTCACAAATAAAATACTATTAACAAAATCATTTTATATGAAAATTTATTCAATTAAAATTTTACAACTAAAATACTACTAACAAAATTATTTTATATGAAATTTATTCCTCAATTCGAATTTCACAAATCCAATACTATTAACAAAATCATTTTATATGAAAATTTATTCAATTAAAATTTTACAACTAAAATACTATTAACAAAATTATTTTATATGAAATTTATTCCTCAATTTAAATTTCATAAATCAAATACTACTAACAAAATCATTTTATATGAAATTTATTCCTCAATTTAAATTTCATTAATCAAATACTATTAACAAAATCATTTTATATGAAAATTTATTCAATTAAAATTTTACAACTATAATACTATTAACAAAATTATTTTATATGATATTTATTCCTCAATTTAAATTTCAAAAATCAAATACTACTAACAAAATCATTTTATATAAAAATTTATTCAATTAAAATTTTACAACTAAAATACTATTAACAAATTTATTTTATATGATATTTATTCCTCAATTTAAATTTCATAAATCAAATACTACTAACAATATCATTTTATATAAAAATTTATTCAATTAAAATTTTACAACTATAATGCTATTAACAAAATCATTTTATCTGAAATTTATTCCTCAATTTGAATTTCACAAATCAAATACTATTAACAAAATCATTTTATATGAAATTTTATTCAATTAAAATTTTACAACTAAAATACTATTAACAAAATTATTTTATATGAAATTTATAACTCAATTTAAATTTCATAAATCAAATACTACTAACAAAATCATTTTATATAGAAATTTATTCAATTAAAATTTTACAACTAAAATACTATTAACAAAATTATTTTATATGATATTTATTCCTCAATTTAAATTTCAAAAATAAAATACTATTAACATAATCATTTTATATGAAAATTTATTCAATTAAAATTTTACAACTAAAATACTACTACCAAAATTATTTTATATGCAATTTATTCCTCAATTCGAATTTCACAAATCCAATACTATTAACAAAATCATTTTATATGAAAATTTATTCAATTAAAATTTTACAACTAAAATACTATTAACAAAATTATTTTATATGAAATTTATTCCTCAATTTAAATTTCATAAATCAAATACTACTAACAAAATCATTTTATATGAAATTTATTCCTCAATTTAAATTTCATTAATCAAATACTATTAACAAAATCATTTTATATGAAAATTTATTCAATTAAAATTTTACAACTATAATGCTATTAACAAAATCATTTTATCTGAAATTTATTCCTCAATTTGAATTTCACAAATCAAATACTATTAACAAAATCATTTTATATGAAATTTTATTCAATTAAAATTTTACAACTAAAATACTATTAACAAAATTATTTTATATGAAATTTATAACTCAATTTAAATTTCATAAATCAAATACTACTAACAAAATCATTTTATATAGAAATTTATTCAATTAAAATTTTACAACTAAAATACTATTAACAAAATTATTTTATATGAAATTTATTCCTCAATTTGAATTTCACAAATCAAATACTATTAACAAAATCATTTTATATGAAAACTTATTCAATTAAAATTTTACAACTTAAATACTATTAACAAAATTATTTTATATGAAATTTATTTCTCAATTTGGATTTCACAAATCAAATACTATTAAAAAAAACTTTTTATATGAAAATTTCTTCAATTAAAATTTTACAACTAAAATACTATTAACAAAATTATTTTATATGAAATTTATAACTCAATTTAAATTTCATAAATCAAATACTACTAACAAAATCATTTTATATAGAAATTTATTCAATTAAAATTTTACAACTAAAATACTATTAACAAAATTATTTTATATGATATTTATTCCTCAATTTAAATTTCAAAAATAAAATACTATTAACATAATCATTTTATATGAAAATTTATTCAATTAAAATTTTACAACTAAAATACTACTACCAAAATTATTTTATATGAAATTTATTCCTCAATTCGAATTTCACAAATCCAATACTATTAACAAAATCATTTTATATAAAAATTTATTCAATTAAAATTTTACAACTAAAATACTATTAACAAATTTATTTTATATGATATTTATTCCTCAATTTAAATTTCATAAATCAAATACTACTAACAATATCATTTTATATAAAAATTTATTCAATTAAAATTTTACAACTATAATGCTATTAACAAAATAATTTTATCTGAAATTTATTCCTCAATTTAAATTTCATAAATCAAATACTACTAACAAAATCATTTTATATAGAAATTTATTCAATTAAAATTTTACAACTAAAGTACTATTAACAAAATTATTTTATATGATATTTATTCCTCAATTTAAATTTCAAAAATCAAATACTACTAACAAAATCATTTTATATAAAAATTTATTCAATTAAAATTTTACAACTAAAATACTATTAACAAAATCATTTTATATGAAATTTATTCCTCAATTTGAATTTCATAAATAAAATACTATTAACAAAATCATTTTATATGAAAATTTATTCAATTAAAATTTTACAACTAAAATACTACTAACAAAATTATTTTATATGAAATTTATTCCTCAATTCGAATTTCACAAATCCAATACTATTAACAAAATCATTTTATATGAAAATTTATTCAATTAAAATTTTACAACTAAAATACTATTAACAAAATTATTTTATATGAAATTTATTCCTCAATTTAAATTTCATAAATCAAATACTACTAACAAAATCATTTTATATGAAATTTATACCTCAATTTAAATTTCATTAATCAAATACTATTAACAAAATCATTTTATATGAAAATTTATTCAATTAAAATTTTACAACTAAAATACTACTAACAAAATTATTTTATATGAAATTTATTCCTCAATTCGAATTTCACAAATCCAATACTATTAACAAAATCATTTTATATGAAAATTTATTCAATTAAAATTTTACAACTAAAATACTATTAACAAAATTATTTTATATGAAATTTATTCCTCAATTTAAATTTCATAAATCAAATACTACTAACAAAATCATTTTATATGAAATTTATTCCTCAATTTAAATTTCATTAATCAAATACTATTAACAAAATCATTTTATATGAAAATTTATTCAATTAAAATTATACAACTATAATACTATTAACAAAATTATTTTATATGATATTTATTCCTCAATTTAAATTTCAAAAATCAAATACTACTAACAAAATCATTTTATATAAAAATTTATTCAATTAAAATTTTACAACTAAAATACTATTAACAAATTTATTTTATATGATATTTATTCCTCAATTTAAATTTCAAAAATCAAATACTACTAACAAAATCATTTTATATAAAAATTTATTCAATTAAAATTTTACAACTAAAATACTATTAACAAAATCATTTTATATGAAATTTATTCCTCAATTTGAATTTCACAAATAAAATACTATTAACAAAATCATTTTATATGAAAATTTATTCAATTAAAATTTTACAACTAAAATACTACTAACAAAATTATTTTATATGAAATTTATTCCTCAATTCGAATTTCACAAATCCAATACTATTAACAAAATCATTTTATATGAAAATTTATTCAATTAAAATTTTACAACTAAAATACTATTAACAAAATTATTTTATATGAAATTTATTCCTCAATTTAAATTTCATAAATCAAATACTACTAACAAAATCATTTTATATGAAATTTATTCCTCAATTTAAATTTCATTAATCAAATACTATTAACAAAATCATTTTATATGAAAATTTATTCAATTAAAATTTTACAACTATAATACTATTAACAAAATTATTTTATATGATATTTATTCCTCAATTTAAATTTCAAAAATCAAATACTACTAACAAAATCATTTTATATAAAAATTTATTCAATTAAAATTTTACAACTAAAATACTATTAACAAATTTATTTTATATGATATTTATTCCTCAATTTAAATTTCATAAATCAAATACTACTAACAATATCATTTTATATAAAAATTTATTCAATTAAAATTTTACAACTATAATGCTATTAACAAAATCATTTTATCTGAAATTTATTCCTCAATTTGAATTTCACAAATCAAATACTATTAACAAAATCATTTTATATGAAATTTTATTCAATTAAAATTTTACAACTAAAATACTATTAACAAAATTATTTTATATGAAATTTATAACTCAATTTAAATTTCATAAATCAAATACTACTAACAAAATCATTTTATATAGAAATTTATTCAATTAAAATTTTACAACTAAAATACTATTAACAAAATTATTTTATATGATATTTATTCCTCAATTTAAATTTCAAAAATAAAATACTATTAACATAATCATTTTATATGAAAATTTATTCAATTAAAATTTTACAACTAAAATACTACTACCAAAATTATTTTATATGCAATTTATTCCTCAATTCGAATTTCACAAATCCAATACTATTAACAAAATCATTTTATATGAAAATTTATTCAATTAAAATTTTACAACTAAAATACTATTAACAAAATTATTTTATATGAAATTTATTCCTCAATTTAAATTTCATAAATCAAATACTACTAACAAAATCATTTTATATGAAATTTATTCCTCAATTTAAATTTCATTAATCAAATACTATTAACAAAATCATTTTATATGAAAATTTATTCAATTAAAATTTTACAACTATAATGCTATTAACAAAATCATTTTATCTGAAATTTATTCCTCAATTTGAATTTCACAAATCAAATACTATTAACAAAATCATTTTATATGAAATTTTATTCAATTAAAATTTTACAACTAAAATACTATTAACAAAATTATTTTATATGAAATTTATAACTCAATTTAAATTTCATAAATCAAATACTACTAACAAAATCATTTTATATAGAAATTTATTCAATTAAAATTTTACAACTAAAATACTATTAACAAAATTATTTTATATGAAATTTATTCCTCAATTTGAATTTCACAAATCAAATACTATTAACAAAATCATTTTATATGAAAACTTATTCAATTAAAATTTTACAACTTAAATACTATTAACAAAATTATTTTATATGAAATTTATTTCTCAATTTGGATTTCACAAATCAAATACTATTAAAAAAAACTTTTTATATGAAAATTTCTTCAATTAAAATTTTACAACTAAAATACTATTAACAAAATTATTTTATATGAAATTTATAACTCAATTTAAATTTCATAAATCAAATACTACTAACAAAATCATTTTATATAGAAATTTATTCAATTAAAATTTTACAACTAAAATACTATTAACAAAATTATTTTATATGATATTTATTCCTCAATTTAAATTTCAAAAATAAAATACTATTAACATAATCATTTTATATGAAAATTTATTCAATTAAAATTTTACAACTAAAATACTACTACCAAAATTATTTTATATGAAATTTATTCCTCAATTCGAATTTCACAAATCCAATACTATTAACAAAATCATTTTATATGAAAATTTATTCAATTAAAATTTTACAACTAAAATACTATTAACAAAATTATTTTATATGAAATTTATTCCTCAATTTAAATTTCATAAATCAAATACTACTAACAAAATCATTTTATATGAAATTTATTCCTCAATTTAAATTTCATTAATCAAATACTATTAACAAAATCATTTTATATGAAAATTTATTCAATTAAAATTTTACAACTATAATGCTATTAACAAAATCATTTTATCTGAAATTTATTCCTCAATTTGAATTTCACAAATCAAATACTATTAACAAAATCATTTTATATGAAATTTTATTCAATTAAAATTTTGCAACTACAATACTATTAACAAAATTATTTTATATGAAATTTATAACTCAATTTTAATTTCACAAATCAAATACTATTAATAACATCATTTTATATAAAAATTTATTCTATTAAAATTTTACCACTAAAATACTATTAACAAAATTATTTTACATGAAATTAATTCCTCAATTTAAATTTCATTAATCAAATACTATTAAGACAATCATTTTATATGAAAATTTATTCAATTAAAATTTTACAACTAAAATACTATTAACAAAATTATTTTATATGAAATTAATTCCTCAATTTAAATTTCATTAATCAAATACTATTAAGACAATCATTATATATAATTTTATTCAATTAAAATTTCACAACTAAAATACTATTAACAAAATTATTTTATATGAAATTTATAACTCAATTTAAATTTCACAAATCAAATACTTTTAACAAAATCATTTTATATGAAAATTTATTCAATTAAAATTTTACAACTAAAATACTATTAAAAAAATTATGTTATATGAAATTAATTCCTCAATTTAAATTTCATTAATCAAATACTATTAACAAAATCATTTTATATAAAAATTCCTTCAATTAAAATTTTACAACTAAAATACTATTAACAAAATTATTTTATATGAAATTAATAACTCAATTTGAATTCCACAAATCAAATACTATTAACAAAATCATTTTATATGAAAATTTATTCAATTAAAAATTGACAACTAAAATACTATTAACAAAATTATTTTAAATGAAATTTATAACTCAATTTAAATTTCACAAATCAAATACTATTAATAAAATCATTTTATATAAAAATTAATTCAATTATAATTTTACAACTAAAATACTATTAAAAAAATTGTTATATGAAATTAATTCCTCAATTTAAATTACATTAATCAAATACTATTAACAAAATCATTTTATATAAAAATTTCTTCAATTAAAATTTTACAACTAAAATACTATTAACAAAATTATTTTATATGAAATTTATAACTCAATTTAAATTTCACAAATCAAATACTATTAATAAAATCATTTCATATAAAAATTTATTCAATTAAAATTTTACCACTAAAATACTATTAACAAAATTATTTTACATGAAATTAATTCCTCAATTTAAATTTCTTTAATCAAATACTATTAAGACAATCATTTTATATGAAAATTTATTCAAGTAAAATTTTACAACTGAAATACTATTAACAAAATTAGTTTATATGAAATTTATTCCTCAATTAAAATTTTACAACTAAAATACTATTAACAAAATTATTTTATATGAAATTTATTCCTCAATTTGAATTTCACAAATCAAATACTTTTAACGAAATCATTTTATGTGAAAATTTATTCAATTAAAATTTTACAACTAAAATACTATTAAAAAAATTATGTTATATGAAATTAATTCCTCAATTTAAATTCCACAAATCAAATACTATTAACAAAATCATTTTATATGAAAATTTATTCAATTAAAAATTGACAACTAAAATACTATTAACAAAATTATTTTATATGAAATTTATAACTCAATTTAAATTTCACAAACCAAATACTATTAATAAAATCATTTTATATAAAAATTTATTCAATTATAATTTTACAACTAAAATACTATTAAAAAAATTATGTTATATGAAATTAATTCCTCAATTTAAATTTCATTAATCAAATACTATTAACAAAATCATTTTATATAAAAATTTCTTCAATTAAAATTTTACAACTAAAATACTATTAATAAAATTATTTTATATGAAATTTATAACTCAATTTAAATTTCACAAACCAAATACTATTAATAAAATCATTTCATATAAAAATTTATTCAATTAAAATTTTACAACTAAAATACTAATAACAAAATTATTTTATATGAAATTTCTTCCTCAATTTAAATTCCATAAATCAAATACTATTAATAAAATCATTTTATATAAAAATTTATTCAATTAAAATTTGACAACTAAAATACTATTAACAAAATCATTTTATATGAAATTTATAACTCAATTTTAATTTCACAAATCAAATACTATTAATAACATCATTTTATATAAAAATTTATTCAATTAAAATTTTACCACTAAAATACTATTAACAAAATTATTTTATATGAAATTTATTCCTCAATTAAAATTTAACAACTAAAATACTATTAACAAAATTATTTTATATGAAAATTTATACAATTAAAATTTTATAATTAAAATACTATTAACAAAATTATTTTATATGAAAATTTATACAATTAAAATTTTATAATTAAAATACTATTAACAAAATTATTTTATATGAAATTTATTCCTCAATTTGAATTTCACAAATCAAATACTATTAACAAAATCATTTTATATGAAAATTTATTCAATTAAAATTTTACAACTAAAATACTATTAACAAAATTATTTTATATGAAATTAATAACTCAATTTAAATTTCACAAATCAAATACTATTAACAAAATCATTTTATATCAAAATTTATTCAATTAAAAGTTTACAACTAAAATACTATTAACAAAATTATTTTATATGAAATTTATAACTCAATTTGAATTTCACAAATCAAATACTATTAATAACATCATTTTATATAAAAATTTATTCAATTAAA
The DNA here is from genome assembly GCA_963971365.1 of Lasioglossum villosulum. Lineage (NCBI taxonomy): Eukaryota > Metazoa > Arthropoda > Insecta > Hymenoptera > Halictidae > Lasioglossum > Lasioglossum villosulum. Next base: position 131,854 of record CAXARU010000001.1, read on the forward strand.
ATTTTACCACTAAAATACTATTAACAAAATTATTTTATATGAAATTTATTCCTCAATTAAAATTTAACAACTAAAATAATATTAACAAAATTATTTTATATGAAAATTTATACAATTAAAATTTTATAATTAAAATACTATTAACAAAATTATTTTATATGAAAATTTATACAATTAAAATTTTATAATTAAAATACTATTAACAAAATTATTTTATATGAAATTTATTCCTCAATTTGAATTTCACAAATCAAATACTATTAACAAAATCATTTTATATGAAAATTTATTCAATTAAAATTTTACAACTAAAATACTATTAACAAAATTATTTTATATGAAATTAATAACTCAATTTAAATTTCACAAATCAAATACTATTAACAAAATCATTTTATATCAAAATTTATTCAATTAAAAGTTTACAACTAAAATACTATTAACAAAATTACTTTATATGAAATTTATTCCTCAATTTGAATTTCACAAATCAAATACTGTTAATAAAATCATTTGATATAAAAATTTATTCAATTAAAATTTTACAACTAAAATACAATTAACAAAATTATTTTATATGAAATTAATTCCTCAATTTAAATTTCATTAATCAAATACTACTAACAAAATCATTTTATATAAAAATTTATTCAATTAAAATTTTACAACTAAAATACTATTAACAAAATTATTTTATATGAAATTAATTCCTCAATTTAAATTTCATTAATTAAATACTATTAAGACAATCATTATATATAATTTTATTCAATTAAAATTTCACAACTAAAATACTATTAACAAAATTATTTTATATGAAATTTATAACTCAATTTAAATTTCACAAATCAAATACTTTTAACAAAATCATTTTATATGAAAATTTATTCAATTAAAATTTTACAACTAAAATACTATTAAAAAAATTATGTTATATGAAATTAATTCCTCAATTTAAATTTCATTAATCAAATACTATTAACAAAATCATTTTATATAAAAATTCCTTCAATTAAAATTTTACAACTAAAATACTATTAACAAAATTATTTTATATGAAATTAATAACTCAATTTGAATTCCACAAATCAAATACTATTAACAAAATCATTTTATATGAAAATTTATTCAATTAAAAATTGACAAATAAAATACTATTAACAAAATTATTTTATATGAAATTTATAACTCAATTTAAATTTCACAAATCAAATACTATTAATAAAATCATTTTATATAAAAATTAATTCAATTATAATTTTACAACTAAAATACTATTAAAAAAATTGTTATATGAAATTAATTCCTCAATTTAAATTACATTAATCAAATACTATTAACAAAATCATTTTATATAAAAATTTCTTCAATTAAAATTTTACAACTAAAATACTATTAAAAAAATTATGTTATATGAAATTAATTCCTCAATTTAAATTTCATTAATCAAATACTATTAACAAAATCATTTTATATAAAAATTCCTTCAATTAAAATTTTACAACTAAAATACTATTAACAAAATTATTTTATATGAAATTAATAACTCAATTTGAATTCCACAAATCAAATACTATTAACAAAATCATTTTATATGAAAATTTATTCAATTAAAAATTGACAACTAAAATACTATTAACAAAATTATTTTAAATGAAATTTATAACTCAATTTAAATTTCACAAATCAAATACTATTAATAAAATCATTTTATATAAAAATTAATTCAATTATAATTTTACAAATAAAATACTATTAAAAAAATTGTTATATGAAATTAATTCCTCAATTTAAATTACATTAATCAAATACTATTAACAAAATCATTTTATATAAAAATTTCTTCAATTAAAATTTTACAACTAAAATACTATTAACAAAATTATTTTATATGAAATTTATAACTCAATTTAAATTTCACAAATCAAATACTATTAATAAAATCATTTCATATAAAAATTTATTCAATTAAAATTTTACCACTAAAATACTATTAACAAAATTATTTTACATGAAATTAATTCCTCAATTTAAATTTCTTTAATCAAATACTATTAAGACAATCATTTTATATGAAAATTTATTCAAGTAAAATTTTACAACTGAAATACTATTAACAAAATTAGTTTATATGAAATTTATTCCTCAATTAAAATTTTACAACTAAAATACTATTAACAAAATTATTTTATATGAAATTTATTCCTCAATTTGAATTTCACAAATCAAATACTTTTAACGAAATCATTTTATGTGAAAATTTATTCAATTAAAATTTTACAACTAAAATACTATTAAAAAAATTATGTTATATGAAATTAATTCCTCAATTTAAATTCCACAAATCAAATACTATTAACAAAATCATTTTATATGAAAATTTATTCAATTAAAAATTGACAACTAAAATACTATTAACAAAATTATTTTATATGAAATTTATAACTCAATTTAAATTTCACAAACCAAATACTATTAATAAAATCATTTTATATAAAAATTTATTCAATTATAATTTTACAACTAAAATACTATTAAAAAAATTATTTTACATGAAATTAATTCCTCAATTTAAATTTCATTAATCAAATACTATTAAGACAATCATTTTATATGAAAATTTATTCAATTAAAATTTTACAACTAAAATACTATTAACAAAATTATTTTATATGAAATTAATTCCTCAATTTAAATTTCATTAATCAAATACTATTAAGACAATCATTATATATAATTTTATTCAATTAAAATTTCACAACTAAAATACTATTAACAAAATTATTTTATATGAAATTTATAACTCAATTTAAATTTCACAAATCAAATACTTTATCAAAATCATTTTATATGAAAATTTATTCAATTAAAATTTTACAACTAAAATACTATTAAAAAAATTATGTTATATGAAATTAATTCCTCAATTTAAATTTCATTAATCAAATACTATTAACAAAATCATTTTATATGAAAATTCCTTCAATTAAAATTTTACAACTAAAATACTATTAACAAAATTATTTTATATGAAATTAATAACTCAATTTGAATTCCACAAATCAAATACTATTAAGACAATCATTTTATATGAAAATTTATTCAATTAAAATTTTACAACTAAAATACTATTAACAAAATTATTTTATATGAAATTAATTCCTCAATTTAAATTTCATTAATCAAATACTATTAAGACAATCATTATATATAATTTTATTCAATTAAAATTTCACAACTAAAATACTATTAACAAAATTATTTTATATGAAATTTATAACTCAATTTAAATTTCACAAATCAAATACTTTTAACAAAATCATTTTATATGAAAATTTATTCAATTAAAATTTTACAACTAAAATACTATTAAAAAAATTATGTTATATGAAATTAATTCCTCAATTTAAATTTCATTAACCAAATACTATTAACAAAATCATTTTATATAAAAATTCCTTCAATTAAAATTTTACAACTAAAATACTATTAACAAAATTATTTTATATGAAATTAATAACTCAATTTGAATTCCACAAATCAAATACTATTAACAAAATCATTTTATATGAAAATTTATTCAATTAAAAATTGACAACTAAAATACTATTAACAAAATTATTTTATATGAAATTTATAACTCATTTTAAATTTCACAAATCAAATACTATTAATAAAATCATTTTATATAAAAATTAATTCAATTATAATTTTACAACTAAAATACTATTAAAAAAATTGTTATATGAAATTAATTCCTCAATTTAAATTACATTAATCAAATACTATTAACAAAATCATTTTATATAAAAATTTCTTCAATTAAAATTTTACAACTAAAATACTATTAACAAAATTATTTTATATGAAATTTATAACTCAATTTAAATTTCACAAATCAAATACTATTAATAACATCATTTTATATAAAAATTTATTCAATTAAAATTTTACCACTAAAATACTATTAACAAAATTATTTTATATGAAATTTATTCCTCAATTAAAATTTAACAACTAAAATACTATTAACAAAATTATTTTACATGAAATTAATTCCTCAATTTAAATTTCATTAATCAAATACTATTAAGACAATCATTTTATATGAAAATTTATTCAATTAAAATTTTACAACTAAAATACTATTAACAAAATTATTTTATATGAAATTAATTCCTCAATTTAAATTTCATTAATCAAATACTATTAAGACAATCATTATATATAATTTTATTCAATTAAAATTTCACAACTAAAATACTATTAACAAAATTATTTTATATGAAATTTATAACTCAATTTAAATTTCACAAATCAAATACTTTATCAAAATCATTTTATATGAAAATTTATTCAATTAAAATTTTACAACTAAAATACTATTAAAAAAATTATGTTATATGAAATTAATTCCTCAATTTAAATTTCATTAATCAAATACTATTAACAAAATCATTTTATATGAAAATTCCTTCAATTAAAATTTTACAACTAAAATACTATTAACAAAATTATTTTATATGAAATTAATAACTCAATTTGAATTCCACAAAACAAATACTATTAACAAAATCATTTTATATGAAAATTTATTCAATTAAAAATTGACAACTAAAATACTATTAACAAAATTATTTTATATGAAATTTATAACTCAATTTAAATTTCACAAATCAAATACTATTAATAAAATCATTTTATATAAAAATTAATTCAATTATAATTTTACAACTAAAATACTATTAAAAAAATTGTTATATGAAATTAATTCCTCAATTTAAATTACATTAATCAAATACTATTAACAAAATCATTTTATATAAAAATTTCTTCAATTAAAATTTTACAACTAAAATACTATTAACAAAATTATTTTATATGAAATTTATAACTCAATTTAAATTTCACAAATCAAATACTATTAATAACATCATTTTATATAAAAATTTATTCAATTAAAATTTTACCACTAAAATACTATTAACAAAATTATTTTATATGAAATTTATTCCTCAATTAAAATTTAACAACTAAAATACTATTAACAAAATTATTTTATATGAAAATTTATACAATTAAAATTTTATAATTAAAATACTATTAACAAAATTATTTTATATGAAAATTTATACAATTAAAATTTTATAATTAAAATACTATTAACAAAATTATTTTATATGAAATTTATTCCTCAATTTGAATTTCACAAATCAAATACTATTAACAAAATCATTTTATATGAAAATTTATTCAATTAAAATACTATTAACAAAATTATTTTATATGAAATTAATAACTCAATTTAAATTTCACAAATCAAATACTATTAACAAAATCATTTTATATCAAAATTTATTCAATTAAAAGTTTACAACTAAAATACTATTAACAAAATTACTTTATATGAAATTTATTCCTCAATTTGAATTTCACAAATCAAATACTGTTAATAAAATCATTTTATATAAAAATTTATTCTATTAAAATTTTACCACTAAAATACTATTAACAAAATTATTTTACATGAAATTAATTCCTCAATTTAAATTTCATTAATCAAATACTATTAAGACAATCATTTTATATGAAAATTTATTCAATTAAAATTTTACAACTAAAATACTATTAACAAAATTATTTTATATGAAATTAATTCCTCAATTTAAATTTCATTAATCAAATACTATTAAGACAATCATTATATATAATTTTATTCAATTAAAATTTCACAACTAAAATACTATTAACAAAATTATTTTATATGAAATTTATAACTCAATTTAAATTTCACAAATCAAATACTTTATCAAAATCATTTTATATGAAAATTTATTCAATTAAAATTTTACAACTAAAATACTATTAAAAAAATTATGTTATATGAAATTAATTCCTCAATTTAAATTTCATTAATCAAATACTATTAACAAAATCATTTTATATGAAAATTCCTTCAATTAAAATTTTACAACTAAAATACTATTAACAAAATTATTTTATATGAAATTAATAACTCAATTTGAATTCCACAAATCAAATACTATTAACAAAATCATTTTATATGAAAATTTATTCAATTAAAATTTGACAACTACAATACTATTAACAAAATTATTTTATATGAAATTTATAACTCAATTTTAATTTCACAAATCAAATACTATTAATAACATCATTTTATATAAAAATTTATTCTATTAAAATTTTACCACTAAAATACTATTAACAAAATTATTTTACATGAAATTAATTCCTCAATTTAAATTTCATTAATCAAATACTATTAAGACAATCATTTTATATGAAAATTTATTCAATTAAAATTTTACAACTAAAATACTATTAACAAAATTATTTTATATGAAATTAATTCCTCAATTTAAATTTCATTAATCAAATACTATTAAGACAATCATTATATATAATTTTATTCAATTAAAATTTCACAACTAAAATACTATTAACAAAATTATTTTATATGAAATTTATAACTCAATTTAAATTTCACAAATCAAATACTTTTAACAAAATCATTTTATATGAAAATTTATTCAATTAAAATTTTACAACTAAAATACTATTAAAAAAATTATGTTATATGAAATTAATTCCTCAATTTAAATTTCATTAATCAAATACTATTAACAAAATCATTTTATATAAAAATTCCTTCAATTAAAATTTTACAACTAAAATACTATTAACAAAATTATTTTATATGAAATTAATAACTCAATTTGAATTCCACAAATCAAATACTATTAACAAAATCATTTTATATGAAAATTTATTCAATTAAAAATTGACAACTAAAATACTATTAACAAAATTATTTTAAATGAAATTTATAACTCAATTTAAATTTCACAAATCAAATACTATTAATAAAATCATTTTATATAAAAATTAATTCAATTATAATTTTACAACTAAAATACTATTAAAAAAATTGTTATATGAAATTAATTCCTCAATTTAAATTACATTAATCAAATACTATTAACAAAATCATTTTATATAAAAATTTCTTCAATTAAAATTTTACAACTAAAATACTATTAACAAAATTATTTTATATGAAATTAATAACTCAATTTGAATTCCACAAATCAAATACTATTAACAAAATCATTTTATATGAAAATTTATTCAATTAAAATTTGACAACTACAATACTATTAACAAAATTATTTTATATGAAATTTATAACTCAATTTTAATTTCACAAATCAAATACTATTAATAACATCATTTTATATAAAAATTTATTCTATTAAAATTTTACCACTAAAATACTATTAACAAAATTATTTTACATGAAATTAATTCCTCAATTTAAATTTCATTAATCAAATACTATTAAGACAATCATTTTATATGAAAATTTATTCAATTAAAATTTTACAACTAAAATACTATTAACAAAATTATTTTATATGAAATTAATTCCTCAATTTAAATTTCATTAATCAAATACTATTAAGACAATCATTATATATAATTTTATTCAATTAAAATTTCACAACTAAAATACTATTAACAAAATTATTTTATATGAAATTTATAACTCAATTTAAATTTCACAAATCAAATACTTTTAACAAAATCATTTTATATGAAAATTTATTCAATTAAAATTTTACAACTAAAATACTATTAAAAAAATTATGTTATATGAAATTAATTCCTCAATTTAAATTTCATTAATCAAATACTATTAACAAAATCATTTTATATAAAAATTCCTTCAATTAAAATTTTACAACTAAAATACTATTAACAAAATTATTTTATATGAAATTAATAACTCAATTTGAATTCCACAAATCAAATACTATTAACAAAATCATTTTATATGAAAATTTATTCAATTAAAAATTGACAACTAAAATACTATTAACAAAATTATTTTAAATGAAATTTATAACTCAATTTAAATTTCACAAATCAAATACTATTAATAAAATCATTTTATATAAAAATTAATTCAATTATAATTTTACAACTAAAATACTATTAAAAAAATTGTTATATGAAATTAATTCCTCAATTTAAATTACATTAATCAAATACTATTAACAAAATCATTTTATATAAAAATTTCTTCAATTAAAATTTTACAACTAAAATACTATTAACAAAATTATTTTATATGAAATTTATAACTCAATTTAAATTTCACAAATCAAATACTATTAATAAAATCATTTCATATAAAAATTTATTCAATTAAAATTTTACCACTAAAATACTATTAACAAAATTATTTTACATGAAATTAATTCCTCAATTTAAATTTCTTTAATCAAATACTATTAAGACAATCATTTTATATGAAAATTTATTCAAGTAAAATTTTACAACTGAAATACTATTAACAAAATTAGTTTATATGAAATTTATTCCTCAATTAAAATTTTACAACTAAAATACTATTAACAAAATTATTTTATATGAAATTTATTCCTCAATTTGAATTTCACAAATCAAATACTTTTAACGAAATCATTTTATGTGAAAATTTATTCAATTAAAATTTTACAACTAAAATACTATTAAAAAAATTATGTTATATGAAATTAATTCCTCAATTTAAATTCCACAAATCAAATACTATTAACAAAATCATTTTATATGAAAATTTATTCAATTAAAAATTGACAACTAAAATACTATTAACAAAATTATTTTATATGAAATTTATAACTCAATTTAAATTTCACAAACCAAATACTATTAATAAAATCATTTTATATAAAAATTTATTCAATTATAATTTTACAACTAAAATACTATTAAAAAAATTATGTTATATGAAATTAATTCCTCAATTTAAATTTCATTAATCAAATACTATTAACAAAATCATTTTATATAAAAATTTCTTCAATTAAAATTTTACAACTAAAATACTATTAATAAAATTATTTTATATGAAATTTATAACTCAATTTAAATTTCACAAACCAAATACTATTAATAAAATCATTTCATATAAAAATTTATTCAATTAAAATTTTACAACTAAAATACTAATAACAAAATTATTTTATATGAAATTTCTTCCTCAATTTAAATTCCATAAATCAAATACTATTAATAAAATCATTTTATATAAAAATTTATTCAATTAAAATTTGACAACTAAAATACTATTAACAAAATCATTTTATATGAAATTTATAACTCAATTTTAATTTCACAAATCAAATACTATTAATAACATCATTTTATATAAAAATTTATTCAATTAAAATTTTACCACTAAAATACTATTAACAAAATTATTTTATATGAAATTTATTCCTCAATTAAAATTTAACAACTAAAATACTATTAACAAAATTATTTTATACGAAAATTTATACAATTAAAATTTTATAATTAAAATACTATTAACAAAATTATTTTATATGAAAATTTATACAATTAAAATTTTATAATTAAAATACTATTAACAAAATTATTTTATATGAAATTTATTCCTCAATTTGAATTTCACAAATCAAATACTATTAACAAAATCATTTTATATGAAAATTTATTCAATTAAAATTTTACAACTAAAATACTATTAACAAAATTATTTTATATGAAATTAATAACTCAATTTAAATTTCACAAATCAAATACTATTAACAAAATCATTTTATATCAAAATTTATTCAATTAAAAGTTTACAACTAAAATACTATTAACAAAATTACTTTATATGAAATTTATTCCTCAATTTGAATTTCACAAATCAAATACTGTTAATAAAATCATTTGATATAAAAATTTATTCAATTAAAATTTTACAACTAAAATACAATTAACAAAATTATTTTATATGAAATTAATTCCTCAATTTAAATTTCATTAATCAAATACTACTAACAAAATCATTTTATATAAAAATTTATTCAATTAAAATTTTACAACTAAAATACTATTAACAAAATTATTTTATATGAAATTAATTCCTCAATTTAAATTTCATTAATCAAATACTATTAAGACAATCATTATATATAATTTTATTCAATTAAAATTTCACAACTAAAATACTATTAACAAAATTATTTTATATGAAATTTATAACTCAATTTAAATTTCACAAATCAAATACTTTTAACAAAATCATTTTATATGAAAATTTATTCAATTAAAATTTTACAACTAAAATACTATTAAAAAAATTATGTTATATGAAATTAATTCCTCAATTTAAATTTCATTAATCAAATACTATTAACAAAATCATTTTATATAAAAATTCCTTCAATTAAAATTTTACAACTAAAATACTATTAACAAAATTATTTTATATGAAATTAATAACTCAATTTGAATTCCACAAATCAAATACTATTAACAAAATCATTTTATATGAAAATTTATTCAATTAAAAATTGACAAATAAAATACTATTAACAAAATTATTTTATATGAAATTTATAACTCAATTTAAATTTCACAAATCAAATACTATTAATAAAATCATTTTATATAAAAATTAATTCAATTATAATTTTACAACTAAAATACTATTAAAAAAATTGTTATATGAAATTAATTCCTCAATTTAAATTACATTAATCAAATACTATTAACAAAATCATTTTATATAAAAATTTCTTCAATTAAAATTTTACAACTAAAATACTATTAAAAAAATTATGTTATATGAAATTAATTCCTCAATTTAAATTTCATTAATCAAATACTATTAACAAAATCATTTTATATAAAAATTCCTTCAATTAAAATTTTACAACTAAAATACTATTAACAAAATTATTTTATATGAAATTAATAACTCAATTTGAATTCCACAAATCAAATACTATTAACAAAATCATTTTATATGAAAATTTATTCAATTAAAAATTGACAACTAAAATACTATTAACAAAATTATTTTAAATGAAATTTATAACTCAATTTAAATTTCACAAATCAAATACTATTAATAAAATCATTTTATATAAAAATTAATTCAATTATAATTTTACAACTAAAATACTATTAAAAAAATTGTTATATGAAATTAATTCCTCAATTTAAATTACATTAATCAAATACTATTAACAAAATCATTTTATATAAAAATTTCTTCAATTAAAATTTTACAACTAAAATACTATTAACAAAATTATTTTATATGAAATTTATAACTCAATTTAAATTTCACAAATCAAATACTATTAATAAAATCATTTCATATAAAAATTTATTCTATTAAAATTTTACCACTAAAATACTATTAACAAAATTATTTTACATGAAATTAATTCCTCAATTTAAATTTCTTTAATCAAATACTATTAAGACAATCATTTTATATGAAAATTTATTCAAGTAAAATTTTACAACTGAAATACTATTAACAAAATTAGTTTATATGAAATTTATTCCTCAATTAAAATTTTACAACTAAAATACTATTAACAAAATTATTTTATATGAAATTTATTCCTCAATTTGAATTTCACAAATCAAATACTTTTAACGAAATCATTTTATGTGAAAATTTATTCAATTAAAATTTTACAACTAAAATACTATTAAAAAAATTATGTTATATGAAATTAATTCCTCAATTTAAATTCCACAAATCAAATACTATTAACAAAATCATTTTATATGAAAATTTATTCAATTAAAAATTGACAACTAAAATACTATTAACAAAATTATTTTATATGAAATTTATAACTCAATTTAAATTTCACAAACCAAATACTATTAATAAAATCATTTTATATAAAAATTTATTCAATTATAATTTTACAACTAAAATACTATTAACAAAATTATTTTATATGAAATTAATAACTCAATTTGAATTCCACAAATCAAATACTATTAACAAAATCATTTTATATGAAAATTTATTCAATTAAAAATTGACAACTAAAATACTATTAACAAAATTATTTTAAATGAAATTTATAACTCAATTTAAATTTCACAAATCAAATACTATTAATAAAATCATTTTATATAAAAATTAATTCAATTATAATTTTACAACTAAAATACTATTAAAAAAATTGTTATATGAAATTAATTCCTCAATTTAAATTACATTAATCAAATACTATTAACAAAATCATTTTATATAAAAATTTCTTCAATTAAAATTTTACAACTAAAATACTATTAACAAAATTATTTTATATGAAATTTATAACTCAATTTAAATTTCACAAATCAAATACTATTAATAAAATCATTTCATATAAAAATTTATTCTATTAAAATTTTACCACTAAAATACTATTAACAAAATTATTTTACATGAAATTAATTCCTCAATTTAAATTTCTTTAATCAAATACTATTAAGACAATCATTTTATATGAAAATTTATTCAAGTAAAATTTTACAACTGAAATACTATTAACAAAATTAGTTTATATGAAATTTATTCCTCAATTAAAATTTTACAACTAAAATACTATTAACAAAATTATTTTATATGAAATTTATTCCTCAATTTGAATTTCACAAATCAAATACTTTTAACGAAATCATTTTATGTGAAAATTTATTCAATTAAAATTTTACAACTAAAATACTATTAAAAAAATTATGTTATATGAAATTAATTCCTCAATTTAAATTCCACAAATCAAATACTATTAACAAAATCATTTTATATGAAAATTTATTCAATTAAAAATTGACAACTAAAATACTATTAACAAAATTATTTTATATGAAATTTATAACTCAATTTAAATTTCACAAACCAAATACTATTAATAAAATCATTTTATATAAAAATTTATTCAATTATAATTTTACAACTAAAATACTATTAAAAAAATTATGTTATATGAAATTAATTCCTCAATTTAAATTTCATTAATCAAATACTATTAACAAAATCATTTTATATAAAAATTTCTTCAATTAAAATTTTACAACTAAAATACTATTAATAAAATTATTTTATATGAAATTTATAACTCAATTTAAATTTCACAAACCAAATACTATTAATAAAATCATTTCATATAAAAATTTATTCAATTAAAATTTTACAACTAAAATACTAATAACAAAATTATTTTATATGAAATTTCTTCCTCAATTTAAATTCCATAAATCAAATACTATTAATAAAATCATTTTATATAAAAATTTATTCAATTAAAATTTGACAACTAAAATACTATTAACAAAATCATTTTATATGAAATTTATAACTCAATTTTAATTTCACAAATCAAATACTATTAATAACATCATTTTATATAAAAATTTATTCAATTAAAATTTTACCACTAAAATACTATTAACAAAATTATTTTATATGAAATTTATTCCTCAATTAAAATTTAACAACTAAAATACTATTAACAAAATTATTTTATATGAAAATTTATACAATTAAAATTTTATAATTAAAATACTATTAACAAAATTATTTTATATGAAAATTTATACAATTAAAATTTTATAATTAAAATACTATTAACAAAATTATTTTATATGAAATTTATTCCTCAATTTGAATTTCACAAATCAAATACTATTAACAAAATCATTTTATATGAAAATTTATTCAATTAAAATTTTACAACTAAAATACTATTAACAAAATTATTTTATATGAAATTAATAACTCAATTTAAATTTCACAAATCAAATACTATTAACAAAATCATTTTATATCAAAATTTATTCAATTAAAAGTTTACAACTAAAATACTATTAACAAAATTATTTTATATGAAATTTATAACTCAATTTGAATTTCACAAATCAAATACTATTAATAACATCATTTTATATAAAAATTTATTCAATTAAAATTTTACCACTAAAATACTATTAACAAAATTATTTTATATGAAATTTATTCCTCAATTAAAATTTAACAACTAAAATACTATTAACAAAATTATTTTATATGAAAATTTATACAATTAAAATTTTATAATTAAAATACTATTAACAAAATTATTTTATATGAAAATTTATACAATTAAAATTTTATAATTAAAATACTATTAACAAAATTATTTTATATGAAATTTATTCCTCAATTTGAATTTCACAAATCAAATACTATTAACAAAATCATTTTATATGAAAATTTATTCAATTAAAATTTTACAACTAAAATACTATTAACAAAATTATTTTATATGAAATTAATAACTCAATTTAAATTTCACAAATCAAATACTATTAACAAAATCATTTTATATCAAAATTTATTCAATTAAAAGTTTACAACTAAAATACTATTAACAATATTACTTTATATGAAATTTATTCCTCAATTTGAATTTCACAAATCAAATACTGTTAATAAAATCATTTGATATAAAAATTTATTCAATTAAAATTTTACAACTAAAATACAATTAACAAAATTATTTTATATGAAATTAATTCCTCAATTTAAATTTCATTAATCAAATACTACTAACAAAATCATTTTATATAAAAATTTATTCAATTAAAATTTTACAACTAAAATACTATTAACAAAATTATTTTATATGAAATTAATTCCTCAATTTAAATTTCATTAATCAAATACTATTAAGACAATCATTATATATAATTTTATTCAATTAAAATTTCACAACTAAAATACTATTAACAAAATTATTTTATATGAAATTTATAACTCAATTTAAATTTCACAAATCAAATACTTTTAACAAAATCATTTTATATGAAAATTTATTCAATTAAAATTTTACAACTAAAATACTATTAAAAAAATTATGTTATATGAAATTAATTCCTCAATTTAAATTTCATTAATCAAATACTATTAACAAAATCATTTTATATAAAAATTCCTTCAATTAAAATTTTACAACTAAAATACTATTAACAAAATTATTTTATATGAAATTAATAACTCAATTTGAATTCCACAAATCAAATACTATTAACAAAATCATTTTATATGAAAATTTATTCAATTATAATTTTACAACTAAAATACTATTAAAAAAATTATGTTATATGAAATTAATTCCTCAATTTAAATTTCATTAATCAAATACTATTAACAAAATCATTTTATATAAAAATTTCTTCAATTAAAATTTTACAACTAAAATACTATTAATAAAATTATTTTATATGAAATTTATAACTCAATTTAAATTTCACAAATCAAATACTATTAACAAAATTATTTTATATGAAATTTATAACTCAATTTAAATTTCACAAATGAAATACTATTAATAAAATCATTTCATATAAAAATTTATTCAATTAAAATTTTACAACTAAAATACTATTAACAAAATTATTTTATATGAAATTAATTCCTCAATTTAAATTTCATAAATCAAACACCATTAAAAAAATTATTTTATATGAAAATTTCTTCAATTAAAATTTTGCAACTAAAATACTAATAACAAAATTATTTTATATGAAATTTCTTCCTCAATTTAAATTCCATAAATCAAATACTATTAATAAAATCATTTTATATAAAAATTTATTCAATTAAAATTTGACAACTAAAATACTATTAACAAAATCATTTTATATGAAATTAATTCCTCAATTTAAATTTCATTAATCAAATACTATTAACAAAATCATTTTATATCAAAATTTATTCAATTAAAATTTTACAACTACAATACTATTAACAAAATTATTTTATATGAAATTTATAACTCAATTTTAATTTCACAAATCAAATACTATTAATAACATCATTTTATATAAAAATTTATTCTATTAAAATTTTACCACTAAAATACTATTAACAAAATTATTTTACATGAAATTAATTGTTAGTTTATTAAATATATATAATGGTTAATAATAACTATATTAAGTTGTACATGTTTCAACACGCGACAACGCACCAGAACACAAACGCTTTGTCTCAACTAAGAAAAGAGAATAACGCACATGCGTACACTTCGCTTGTTCGCGCGCTCGCAACGCTTCTGCGCACACTCGCCGACGCATGCTCGCACGTTAGGATTGTGTGACAAACTTCCATCAATCCCCCACTTTTGGTACACATCCATTCATTGCATACAATCGCAATTTCTTTACATGCATATCCGCTACATTGTAAGGTAACGCTTTAGTAAATATGTCAGCTACATTATCCCCAGAGGATACATATCTCAATTTTATTAATCCTTCCTCACATTTCTCTCTAGTAATATGATACGCAATGTCTATATGTTTTGACTTTGATCTCTCTACTCTATTCAATGTGAAGTCTATAGCTGACCTATTATCGCATCTAATAATATACGGTTCACGTGGTATATTAATTGTCATCAATTTTTGTAGCTCTTTATACATCATGTTGATCCATACTGCCTCTTTTACAGCACATTCCAACGCTATATATTCCGCTTCCATGGTGGATGTGGATATTGATCGTTGTTTATTTGATATCCAGGAAATCGGATTTCCTCCTAGATAAGCTACCATCCCACTATAAGAATGCCTATCGTCAATGTCGGCTGCCCAATCCGCATCACTAAATATTTCTATTTCACTGTTGCCTTGACTATATATCATATTTTTCTCTTTTGTAGTGAACAAGTATCTTAACACCCTTTTCGCTTGCAACCAATGCATTTTACCTGGATTCGATACAAATTGTGCTAATTTCGATACCGCGTACATTATATCTGGTCGAGTCGCCAATGCTATATACATTAGTGATCCCACCAGCCGTCTATATGGTACATTTTTCATCTCCTCCTTTTCTATTTCACTTGAAGGATTATCCTGCTTTGATAACTTTATACCTGCCTCAATTGGCGTTTTCGTGGTTTTACATTCCATCATATTATATTCACGTAACAGTTTCTGTATGTATAATTCTTGTGACAGACCCATAGTTTGTTCAGTATATTTAATATTCATTCCTAGTAAATAAGACACTATTCCTAAATCTCTTATTTCATATTTTGACATTAATAATACTTTGACTCGTTTTACTTTATCTACATTTTTACTAAATAATACAATATCATCAACGTAAATAGTTAATATTAGGTCACAATCATATACGTAAACACAGTTATTGGCTTTTAATCTTTGGAATCCGTTTTCAATTAGGAACGTATCAATTGCATCATTCCAATTTCTACCTGACTGCTTCAACCCATAAATTGGTCTTTTCAACTTTGCTACCTTTGTGTCTACTTCGTTATTCCCAGGTGGTAACTTCATATATATTGTCTCAGTCAGTTCTCCATATAAATACGCACATTTAACATCTAAATGATGTGCCTGCCAACCTTCGCACATTGACATTGCCAATAGAAATCTAATAGTTGACATGTTGGCGACTGGAGCATATGATTCAAAATAATCTATGTTTTTCTTTTGATTATACCCCTGTGCTACCAATCTCGCTTTGTACCTGACAACCTTTCCAGTAGTATCCGTCTTGACCTTGTATACCCACTTGCTACCGATACATGACATATGTTCGTCCCTAGTTACAACCTCCCATGTATTTCTACTCTCTAAGCTTTGTAATTCCTCATCCATTGCCATTTTCCATTGCTCAGATTGAGGTAATGACATCGCTTGTTCAAACGTTGTAGGTTCGATTATTTCTGCTATGTTAATTTCAATATTTTTAGGTTTACCTTTACAACCCCATGGATTTCTAATAACCTTTCCGCGTTGTGGTTTCCTATTAACAATTTCTGAATTTCGCGTCACTCGCAAACTGGTAACATCACTATCTATATTTGTTTCTACTTTATCCCTTTCCAAATTCGGTATTTCTGCTACTGGTACACTAGTTGTCGTTTCGTCTAATTCTACTTCTTTCTGATCAGTTTCTGTCTCATCTGTTACGTCAAAAACTCCATTTTCGTTATCAAATGGTAATTCATATGTTCCTTTACCATAAATATATTCAAATCCACACACTTCTTCGATGAATTCTACGTGCTTACTATGTATAATGTCATCTTTCGAAGGGTCATATAGCCTATATCCCTTCGTTTGTGTCGAATACCCTACAAATATACATTCTTTCGCCCTTGGATTGAGCTTATGCTTATCATATCCTGAGAGATGTACATACGCCAAACATCCATATGTTTTTAAGTGTTTTACACTTGGTTTGTTTCCAGTCCACATACCTTCTGGAACATTATCACCGATCGCTGAATGCATGACTCTATTTTTACTATAACATGCAGTGAGCAACGCTTCTGCCCAAAATCTTTCAGGTAATTTTGCTGTCTTTAGCATCGCACGCACAAGGTTCATTAGGGTTCTATTAACCCTCTCGGCCACACCGTTCATTTGTGGTGTATACGCATTCGTACGTTCATGTCTTATACCTAATTTATCGAATAACGTTACTAATTCCTTGTTACAAAACTCTAATCCGTTATCAGTTCTTATTCTCTTTACTTTTCTATTCAGTTCTCTTTCTACTCTGGCTATATATTTTTGTATGAAACTAGATACTTCATCTTTACTCTTTAAGCAATATATCGTTGTTTTTCTAGAATAATCATCAGTGAGAGTGAGAAAATATTTGGAACCCCCCATCGACTTTACTGGTAACGGTCCACACAAATCTGAATGGATTAAATCCAATGCAGCTTTTGTTTGTCTACCTCCTATACTCTTACATGAGGCTTTTACAGATTTACCTATGCTACATCCATTACAATGAACATCCTTTATATTTAAATTTTCCAAGCCTCTAACTAGATTCTTACTTGACATTTCTCGAATATTTCCTGTACTTACATGGCAAAATCGTTGATGCCATTTCTCACTATCATCTAGTTTATTGCTTTTGACAATATGTGTTTCTATTTGATCTGATCTATTTTTAGTTACACTAGCTCTAACGATATATAATCCATTTTTACAAAGAGCTTCCCCCACTATTGTCTTAGTCCTCTTATTTAATATACTTAATTTACGATTGTCTATGATTAATCGTTTCTGCTTATTTTCTATTTGCGATACGGACAATAAGTTTCTTCTTACGTTAGGAACATGGTAAACATTGTGCAAAGTAATATCAAAAACATTGTCATTTACATAAGTCTCTATATTAATATCACCAATGCCTATTGCTTTTAAATTATCCTGCGCACTGCTATCAGCTGAGTAAATTGTTTCATTCGCTATAGTCTTATAATTCACAAACCAATCTCTATGTTTACAAATGTGGTGAGTCGCACCACTATCTATTAACCAAGAGTCATCCAATTGCACATTATTTAATTCTAATAAAAACGTATCTTTTCGCTTGAATTGTTTATCGTTAGACGTACCCTGTTTCCACTTTGTAGTTGTACTTTGTGTCCCTGTTTTGCAATAACGAGCGAGATGTCCCTGTTTATTGCACTTGAAGCACTTCCTTTCATCCTTTCTATATTCCTTCATTTGATGATGTGCTTCTCTATTTTGGTGAGACGTTTCTCTGGTTTGATGATGTGCTTCTTTTCTTTCTTCGAGGCTGCTGATCTCCTTCGCTGCTCTCCTGTCGTACTCGTTCAGCAATATCCCTTTTATCTCTGATGACTTAAACTTTTCATCGTCAAGGTTCGCCAATGCCATGATGATTCCTTCGTACGTGTCTGGTAATCCACACAGCATCGCATATGCTAAATCGTCATCTCTGATTTCATGGCCTGCTTCTTTGAGACTATCGCTACATGTCTTTATTCTTCCTATATACGACATCATTGTCTCATCATGCTCAAGCTTTATTGAAACCATTTGTTTCTTGAGCTGTAATATTCTAGGTCTTGATTTTGGTTCAAATACCTTTGTTAGCGCATCCCAAGCTTCAGATGCCCTCGTACAGTCCATGATGTGTATTTGATGTTCCGGCTCAATACTTAGTGCAATCGTTGCCAGTGCTTTGTCTTCTTTACGTCTGAAGATTGCCTTTGCTTCGCCGTTCTCGACCGGTTCAATAGCTTCACCGTTTACGTGTTGCCATAATTCGCGTTGTACCAAAGCCATTTTTATATTGAATTTCCACGATCGGTAATTATTACCGTTTAATTTTTCTATCCGATCAGTTTGTACTAGAGTAGCCATTTTCGTCTATTTATTTTATAAGCTTACTTCTTTATGGTCTTCAGAACACGTGGTGATTTTTGCATAACCTCACTTTCGCACATGCCCGTCTTTCTATTTATTCGTGTAATTCATTTACACTTCCAATCGCATAATGGAACCGTTCCTGGGCCCATAACCTTGTTAGTTTATTAAATATATATAATGGTTAATAATAACTATATTAAGTTGTACATGTTTCAACACGCGACAACGCACCAGAACACAAACGCTTTGTCTCAACTAAGAAAAGAGAATAACGCACATGCGTACACTTCGCTTGTTCGCGCGCTCGCAACGCTTCTGCGCACACTCGCCGACGCATGCTCGCACGTTAGGATTGTGTGACAAACTTCCATCATTAATTCCTCAATTTAAATTTCATTAATCAAATACTATTAAGACAATCATTTTATATGAAAATTTATTCAATTAAAATTTTACAACTAAAATACTATTAACAAAATTATTTTATATGAAATTAATTCCTCAATTTAAATTTCATTAATCAAATACTATTAAGACAATCATTATATATAATTTTATTCAATTAAAATTTCACAACTAAAATACTATTAACAAAATTATTTTATATGAAATTTATAACTCAATTTAAATTTCACAAATCAAATACTTTATCAAAATCATTTTATATGAAAATTTATTCAATTAAAATTTTACAACTAAAATACTATTAAAAAAATTATGTTATATGAAATTAATTCCTCAATTTAAATTTCATTAATCAAATACTATTAACAAAATCATTTTATATGAAAATTCCTTCAATTAAAATTTTACAACTAAAATACTATTAACAAAATTATTTTATATGAAATTAATAACTCAATTTGAATTCCACAAATCAAATACTATTAACAAAATCATTTTATATGAAAATTTATTCAATTAAAATTTGACAACTACAATACTATTAACAAAATTATTTTATATGAAATTTATAACTCAATTTTAATTTCACAAATCAAATACTATTAATAACATCATTTTATATAAAAATTTATTCTATTAAAATTTTACCACTAAAATACTATTAACAAAATTATTTTACATGAAATTAATTCCTCAATTTAAATTTCATTAATCAAATACTATTAAGACAATCATTTTATATGAAAATTTATTCAATTAAAATTTTACAACTAAAATACTATTAACAAAATTATTTTATATGAAATTAATTCCTCAATTTAAATTTCATTAATCAAATACTATTAAGACAATCATTATATATAATTTTATTCAATTAAAATTTCACAACTAAAATACTATTAACAAAATTATTTTATATGAAATTTATAACTCAATTTAAATTTCACAAATCAAATACTTTTAACAAAATCATTTTATATGAAAATTTATTCAATTAAAATTTTACAACTAAAATACTATTAAAAAAATTATGTTATATGAAATTAATTCCTCAATTTAAATTTCATTAACCAAATACTATTAACAAAATCATTTTATATAAAAATTCCTTCAATTAAAATTTTACAACTAAAATACTATTAACAAAATTATTTTATATGAAATTAATAACTCAATTTGAATTCCACAAATCAAATACTATTAACAAAATCATTTTATATGAAAATTTATTCAATTAAAAATTGACAACTAAAATACTATTAACAAAATTATTTTATATGAAATTTATAACTCAATTTAAATTTCACAAATCAAATACTATTAATAAAATCATTTTATATAAAAATTAATTCAATTATAATTTTACAACTAAAATACTATTAAAAAAATTGTTATATGAAATTAATTCCTCAATTTAAATTACATTAATCAAATACTATTAACAAAATCATTTTATATAAAAATTTCTTCAATTAAAATTTTACAACTAAAATACTATTAACAAAATTATTTTATATGAAATTTATAACTCAATTTAAATTTCACAAATCAAATACTATTAATAACATCATTATATATAAAAATTTATTCAATTAAAATTTTACCACTAAAATACTATTAACAAAATTATTTTATATGAAATTTATTCCTCAATTAAAATTTAACAACTAAAATACTATTAACAAAATTATTTTATATGAAAATTTATACAATTAAAATTTTATAATTAAAATACTATTAACAAAATTATTTTATATGAAAATTTATACAATTAAAATTTTATAATTAAAATACTATTAACAAAATTATTTTATATGAAATTTATTCCTCAATTTGAATTTCACAAATCAAATACTATTAACAAAATCATTTTATATGAAAATTTATTCAATTAAAATACTATTAACAAAATTATTTTATATGAAATTAATAACTCAATTTAAATTTCACAAATCAAATACTATTAACAAAATCATTTTATATCAAAATTTATTCAATTAAAAGTTTACAACTAAAATACTATTAACAAAATTACTTTATATGAAATTTATTCCTCAATTTGAATTTCACAAATCAAATACTGTTAATAAAATCATTTTATATAAAAATTTATTCTATTAAAATTTTACCACTAAAATACTATTAACAAAATTATTTTACATGAAATTAATTCCTCAATTTAAATTTCATTAATCAAATACTATTAAGACAATCATTTTATATGAAAATTTATTCAATTAAAATTTTACAACTAAAATACTATTAACAAAATTATTTTATATGAAATTAATTCCTCAATTTAAATTTCATTAATCAAATACTATTAAGACAATCATTATATATAATTTTATTCAATTAAAATTTCACAACTAAAATACTATTAACAAAATTATTTTATATGAAATTTATAACTCAATTTAAATTTCACAAATCAAATACTTTATCAAAATCATTTTATATGAAAATTTATTCAATTAAAATTTTACAACTAAAATACTATTAAAAAAATTATGTTATATGAAATTAATTCCTCAATTTAAATTTCATTAATCAAATACTATTAACAAAATCATTTTATATGAAAATTCCTTCAATTAAAATTTTACAACTAAAATACTATTAACAAAATTATTTTATATGAAATTAATAACTCAATTTGAATTCCACAAATCAAATACTATTAACAAAATCATTTTATATGAAAATTTATTCAATTAAAATTTGACAACTACAATACTATTAACAAAATTATTTTATATGAAATTTATAACTCAATTTTAATTTCACAAATCAAATACTATTAATAACATCATTTTATATAAAAATTTATTCTATTAAAATTTTACCACTAAAATACTATTAACAAAATTATTTTACATGAAATTAATTCCTCAATTTAAATTTCATTAATCAAATACTATTAAGACAATCATTTTATATGAAAATTTATTCAATTAAAATTTTACAACTAAAATACTATTAACAAAATTATTTTATACGAAATTAATTCCTCAATTTAAATTTCATTAATCAAATACTATTAAGACAATCATTATATATAATTTTATTCAATTAAAATTTCACAACTAAAATACTGTTAACAAAATTATTTTATATGAAATTTATAACTCAATTTAAATTTCACAAATCAAATACTTTTAACAAAATCATTTTATATGAAAATTTATTCAATTAAAATTTTACAACTAAAATACTATTAAAAAAATTATGTTATATGAAATTAATTCCTCAATTTAAATTTCATTAATCAAATACTATTAACAAAATCATTTTATATGAAAATTCCTTCAATTAAAATTTTACAACTAAAATACTATTAACAAAATTATTTTATATGAAATTAATAACTCAATTTGAATTCCACAAATCAAATACTATTAACAAAATCATTTTATATGAAAATTTATTCAATTAAAATTTGACAACTACAATACTATTAACAAAATTATTTTATATGAAATTTATAACTCAATTTAAATTTCACAAATGAAATACTATTAATAAAATCATTTCATATAAAAATTTATTCAATTAAAATTTTACAACTAAAATACTATTAACAAAATTATTTTATATGAAATTAATTCCTCAATTTAAATTTCATAAATCAAACACTATTAAAAAAATTATTTTATATGAAAATTTCTTCAATTAAAATTTTGCAACTAAAATACTAATAACAAAATTATTTTATATGAAATTTCTTCCTCAATTTAAATTCCATAAATCAAATACTATTAATAAAATCATTTTATATAAAAATTTATGCAATTAAAATTTGACAACTAAAATACTATTAACAAAATCATTTTATATGAAATTAATTCCTCAATTTAAATTTCATTAATCAAATACTATTAACAAAATCATTTTATATCAAAATTTATTCAATTAAAATTTTACAACTACAATACTATTAACAAAATTATTTTATATGAAATTTATAACTCAATTTTAATTTCACAAATCAAATACTATTAATAACATCATTTTATATAAAAATTTATTCTATTAAAATTTTACCACTAAAATACTATTAACAAAATTATTTTACATGAAATTAATTCCTCAATTTAAATTTCATTAATCAAATACTATTAAGACAATCATTTTATATGAAAATTTATTCAATTAAAATTTTACAACTAAAATACTATTAACAAAATTATTTTATATGAAATTAATTCCTCAATTTAAATTTCATTAATCAAATACTATTAAGACAATCATTATATATAATTTTATTCAATTAAAATTTCACAACTAAAATACTATTAACAAAATTATTTTATATGAAATTTATAACTCAATTTAAATTTCACAAATCAAATACTTTATCAAAATCATTTTATATGAAAATTTATTCAATTAAAATTTTACAACTAAAATACTATTAAAAAAATTATGTTATATGAAATTAATTCCTCAATTTAAATTTCATTAATCAAATACTATTAACAAAATCATTTTATATGAAAATTCCTTCAATTAAAATTTTACAACTAAAATACTATTAACAAAATTATTTTATATGAAATTAATAACTCAATTTGAATTCCACAAATCAAATACTATTAACAAAATCATTTTATATGAAAATTTATTCAATTAAAATTTGACAACTACAATACTATTAACAAAATTATTTTATATGAAATTTATAACTCAATTTTAATTTCACAAATCAAATACTATTAATAACATCATTTTATATAAAAATTTATTCTATTAAAATTTTACCACTAAAATACTATTAACAAAATTATTTTACATGAAATTAATTCCTCAATTTAAATTTCATTAATCAAATACTATTAAGACAATCATTTTATATGAAAATTTATTCAATTAAAATTTTACAACTAAAATACTATTAACAAAATTATTTTATATGAAATTAATTCCTCAATTTAAATTTCATTAATCAAATACTATTAAGACAATCATTATATATAATTTTATTCAATTAAAATTTCACAACTAAAATACTATTAACAAAATTATTTTATATGAAATTTATAACTCAATTTAAATTTCACAAATCAAATACTTTTAACAAAATCATTTTATATGAAAATTTATTCAATTAAAATTTTACAACTAAAATACTATTAAAAAAATTATGTTATATGAAATTAATTCCTCAATTTAAATTTCATTAACCAAATACTATTAACAAAATCATTTTATATAAAAATTCCTTCAATTAAAATTTTACAACTAAAATACTATTAACAAAATTATTTTATATGATATTAATAACTCAATTTGAATTCCACAAATCAAATACTATTAACAAAATCATTTTATATGAAAATTTATTCAATTAAAAATTGACAACTAAAATACTATTAACAAAATTATTTTATATGAAATTTATAACTCAATTTAAATTTCACAAATCAAATACTATTAATAAAATCATTTTATATAAAAATTAATTCAATTATAATTTTACAACTAAAATACTATTAAAAAAATTGTTATATGAAATTAATTCCTCAATTTAAATTACATTAATCAAATACTATTAACAAAATCATTTTATATAAAAATTTCTTCACTTAAAATTTTACAACTAAAATACTATTAACAAAATTATTTTATATGAAATTTATAACTCAATTTAAATTTCACAAATCAAATACTATTAATAACATCATTTTATATAAAAATTTATTCAATTAAAATTTTACCACTAAAATACTATTAACAAAATTATTTTATATGAAATTTATTCCTCAATTAAAATTTAACAACTAAAATACTATTAACAAAATTATTTTATATGAAAATTTATACAATTAAAATTTTATAATTAAAATACTATTAACAAAATTATTTTATATGAAAATTTATACAATTAAAATTTTATAATTAAAATACTATTAACAAAATTATTTTATATGAAATTTATTCCTCAATTTGAATTTCACAAATCAAATACTATTAACAAAATCATTTTATATGAAAATTTATTCAATTAAAATTTTACAACTAAAATACTATTAACAAAATTATTTTATATGAAATTAATAACTCAATTTAAATTTCACAAATCAAATACTATTAACAAAATCATTTTATATCAAAATTTATTCAATTAAAAGTTTACAACTAAAATACTATTAACAAAATTACTTTATATGAAATTTATTCCTCAATTTGAATTTCACAAATCAAATACTGTTAATAAAATCATTTGATATGAAAATTCCTTCAATTAAAATTTTACAACTAAAATACAATTAACAAAATTATTTTATATGAAATTAATTCCTCAATTTAAATTTCATTAATCAAATACTACTAACAAAATCATGTTATATAAAAATTTATTCAATTAAAATTTTACAACTAAAATACTATTAACAAAATTATTTTATATGAAATTAATTCCTCAATTTAAATTTCATTAATCAAATACTATTAAGACAATCATTATATATAATTTTATTCAATTAAAATTTCACAACTAAAATACTATTAACAAAATTATTTTATATGAAATTTATAACTCAATTTAAATTTCACAAATCAAATACTTTTAACAAAATCATTTTATATGAAAATTTATTCAATTAAAATTTTACAACTAAAATACTATTAAAAAAATTATGTTATATGAAATTAATTCCTCAATTTAAATTTCATTAATCAAATACTATTAACAAAATCATTTTATATAAAAATTCCTTCAATTAAAATTTTACAACTAAAATACTATTAACAAAATTATTTTATATGAAATTAATAACTCAATTTGAATTCCACAAATCAAATACTATTAACAAAATCATTTTATATGAAAATTTATTCAATTAAAAATTGACAACTAAAATACTATTAACAAAATTATTTTATATGAAATTTATAACTCAATTTAAATTTCACAAATCAAATACTATTAATAAAATCATTTTATATAAAAATTAATTCAATTATAATTTTACAACTAAAATACTATTAAAAAAATTGTTATATGAAATTAATTCCTCAATTTAAATTACATTAATCAAATACTATTAACAAAATCATTTTATATAAAAATTTCTTCAATTAAAATTTTATAACTAAAATACTATTAACAAAATTATTTTATATGAAATTTATAACTCAATTTAAATTTCACAAATCAAATACTATTAATAAAATCATTTCATATAAAAATTTATTCAATTAAAATTTTACAACTAAAATACTATTAACAAAATTATTTTATATGAAATTAATTCCTCAATTTAAATTTCATAAGTCAAACACTATTAAAAAAATTATTTTATATGAAAATTTCTTCAATTAAAATTTTGCAACTAAAATACTAATAACAAAATTATTTTATATGAAATTTCTTCCTCAATTTAAATTCCATAAATCAAATACTATTAATAAAATCATTTTATATAAAAATTTATTCAATTAAAATTTGACAACTAAAATACTATTAACAAAATCATTTTATATGAAATTAATTCCTCAATTTAAATTTCATTAATCAAATACTATTAACAAAATCATTTTATATCAAAATTTATTCAATTAAAATTTTACAACTACAATACTATTAACAAAATTATTTTATATGAAATTTATAACTCAATTTTAATTTCACAAATCAAATACTATTAATAACATCATTTTATATAAAAATTTATTCTATTAAAATTTTACCACTAAAATACTATTAACAAAATTATTTTACATGAAATTAATTCCTCAATTTAAATTTCATTAATCAAATACTATTAAGACAATCATTTTATATGAAAATTTATTCAATTAAAATTTTACAACTAAAATACTATTAACAAAATTATTTTATATGAAATTTATTCCTCAATTAAAATTTTATAACGAAAATACTATTAACAAAATTATTTTATATGAAATTTATTCCTCAATTAAAATTTTATAACTAAAATACTATTGACAAAATTATTTTATATGAAATTTATACTTCCATTTAAATTTCATACATTAAATACTATTAATAAAATCACTTCATATGAAAATTTATTCAATTAAAATTTTACAACTAAAATAATATTAACAAAATTATTTTATATGATATTTAATCCTCAATTTCAATTTCACAAATCAAATACTATTAATAAAATCATTTTATACGAAATTTATAAATAAATACTTCTAAGTTAATATAAAATGAAATTCACCGAGATATATATATAATATTTATATTTAAATGAAACTTTTATATCGATTTAATTTTAATAGAAAATTAATATAATTTAATGTAATATTTATAATTAAATGAAATTTTTATATAGATTTAATTTTAATATAAAATTAATATAAATTAAAGTAATATTTATATTTAAATGAAATTTTTATACAAATTTAATATTAATATCAAATGAATATAAATTAATTTAATATTTATATTTAAATGCAATTTATATATACATTTAATATTGGTATAAAATTAATATAAATTTGTATCTAAATGAAATTTTTATATAGATTTAATTTTAATATAAAATTAATATGAATTAAAGTATATTTTTATTTAAATGAATTTTTTATACAAATTTAATATTAATTTCAAATGAATATAAATTAAAGTAATATTTATAATTAAATGAAATTTTTATATAAGTTTAATATTCGTATAAAATTAATATAAATTTAAGTAATATTTATATTTAAATGAAATTTTTATATAGATTTAATTTTAATATAAAATTAATATAAATTAATGTAATATTTATAACTAAATGAAATTTTTATATAGATTTAATTTTAATATAAAATTAATATAAATTAATGTAATATTTATAACTAAATGAAATTTTTATATAGATTTAATTTTAATATAAAATTAATATAAATTAAAGTAATATTTATATTTAAAAGAAATTTTTATATAGATTTAATTTTAATATAAAATTAATATAAATTAAAGTAATATTTATATTTAAATGAAATTTTTATATAGATTTAATTTTAGTATAAAGTTAATATAAATTAAAGTAATATTTATATTTAAATGAAACTTTTATATAGATTTAGTTTTAATATAAAATTAATATAAATTATAGTAATATTTATATTTAAATGAAATTTTTATATCGATTTAATTTTAATAGAAAATTAATATAAATTAATGTAATATTTATAACTAAATGAAATTTTTATATAGATTTAATTTTAATATAAAATTAATATATATTAAAGTAATATTTCTATTTAAATGAAATTTTTATATAGATTTAATTTTAGTAGAAAATTAATATAAATTAAAGTAATATTTATATTTAAATGAAATTTTTATATAGATTTAATTTTAATATAAAATTAATATAAATTAAAGTAATATTTATATTTAAATGAAATTTTTATATCGATTTAATTTTAATATAAAATTAATATAAATTAAAGTAATATTTATATTTAAATGAAATTTTTATATAAATTTAATTTTAATATAAAATTAATATAAATTAAAGTAACATTTATATTTAAATGAAATTTTTATATAGATTTAATTATAGTAGAAAATTAATATAAATTAAAGTAATATTTATATTTAAATGAAATTTTTATATAGATTTCATTTTAATATAAAATTAATATATATTAAAGTAATATTTATATTTAAATGAAATTTTTATGTCTATTTAATTTTAATATAAAATTAATATAAATTAAAGTAATATCTATATTTAAATGAAATTTGTATATAGATGTAATTTTAATAGAAAATGAATATAAATTAAAGTAATAATTATAATTAAATGACATTTTTATATAAATTTAATATTAGTATAAAATTCATATAAATTAAAGTAATATTTATATTTAAATGAAATTTTTATATAGATTTAATTTTAATATAAAATTAATATAAATTAAAGTAATATTTATAATTAAATGAAATTTTTATATAAATTTAATATTAGTATAAAATTAATATAAATTAAAGTAATATTTATATTTAAATGAAATTTTTATATAGATTTAATTTTAATAGAAAATTAATATAAATTAAAGTAATATTTATATTTAAATGAAAGTTTTATATCTATTTAATTTTAATATAAAATTAATATAAATTAAAGTAATATCTATATTTAAATGAAATTTTTATATCGATGTAATTTTAATATAAAATTAATATAAATGAAAGTAATATTTATAATTAAATGACATTTTTATATAAATTTAATATTAGTATAAAATTCATATAAATTAAAGTAATATTTATATTTAAATGAAATTTTTATATAGATTTAATTTTAATATAAAATTAATATAAATTAAAGTAATATTTATAATTAAATGAAATTTTTATATAAATTTAATATTAGTATAAAATTAATATAAATTAAAGTAATATTTATATTTAAATGAAATTTTTATATAGATTTAATTTTAATAGAAAATTAATATAAATTAAAGTAATATTTATATTTAAATGAAAGTTTTATATCTATTTAATTTTAATATAAAATTAATATAAATTAAAGTAATATCTATATTTAAATGAAATTTTTATATCGATGTAATTTTAATATAAAATTAATATAAATGAAAGTAATATTTATAATTAAATGACATTTTTATATAAATTTAATATTAGTATAAAATTCATATAAATTAAAGTAATATTTATATTTAAATGAAATTTTGATATAGATTTAATTTTAATATAAAATTAACATAAATTAAAGTAATATTTATATTTAAATGAAATTTTTATATAGATTTAATTTAAATATAAAATTAATATAAATTAAAGTAATATTTATATTTAAATGAAATTTTTATACAAATTTAATATTAATATCAAATGAATATAAATTAATTTAATATTTATATCTAAATGAAATTTTTATACAAATTTAATATTAATATCAAATGAATATAAATTAATTTAATATTTATATTTAAATGCAATTTATATATACATTTAATATTGGTATAAAATTAATATAAATTTGTATCTAAATGAAATTTTTATATAGATTTACTTTTAATATAAAATTAATATGAATTAAAGTATATTTTTATTTAAATGAATTTTTTATACAAATTTAATATTAATTTCAAATGAATATAAATTAAAGTAATATTTATAATTAAATGAAACTTTTATATAGATTTAGTTTTAATATAAAATTAACATAAATTAAAGTAATATTTATATTTATATGAAATTTTTATATAGATTTAATTTTAGTAGAAAATTAATATAAATTAAAGTAATATTTATATTTAAATGAAATTTTTATACAAATTTAATATTAATATCAAATGAATATAAATTAATTTAATAATTATATTTAAATGCAATTTATATATACATTTAATATTGGTATAAAATTAATATAAATTTGTATCTAAATGAAATTTTTATATAGATTTAATGTTAATATTAAATTAATATGAATTAAAGTATATTTTTATTTAAATGAATTTTTTATACAAATTTAATATTAATTTCAAATGAATATAAATTAAAGTAATATTTATAATTAATTGAAATTTTTATATAAGTTTAATCTCTATCTCTATCTCTAATCTCTATCTCTATCTCTATATATAATAAAATCGTGTCTGTCTGTATGTCTGTATGTTTGTAACGGCATCACTTGAGAACGGCTCAACGTAGAAAGCTGGGGTTTGGACCATTGGATTCGGCGTTTTCCCGATTAGGTTTTAGAACAAAAAAAATTCAAAAAAGTCTATTGGTTCAAAAGTTGTGACGTCATTAGTGAAAAAAGGCAACTTTTTCGCTCTCTATTGCGCACGTTTCTGCATATAACTTTTAAACGAATAGACTTTTTCGAATGCGGTTTGCTCTAAAACCTCCCAGAGAGACAGAGAGAGAGAGGGAGAGAGAGAGAGAGGGAGAGGGAGAGAGATAGAGTGTGGAGGAGTGAGGGGGCGAAAGAGAGAGGGAGAGAGACACACACAGAGAGAATTCACATTCACATTCACATTCACATTCACATTCACATTCACATTGACATTGACATTGACATTGACATTCGCATTGACATTGACATTGACATTGACATTGACATTGACACTGACACTGACACTGACAATGACACTTTCACTGATACTGACACTGACGGTGACAATGACACTTTCACTGACACTGACACTGACAATGAAACTGACACTGACACTTTCACTGACACTGACACCGACATTGACATGACATTGACATTCACATTGACATTCACATTCACATTGACATTCACATTCACATTGACATTCACATTGACATTCACATTGACATTCACATTGACATTCACATTGGCATTCACATTGACATTCACATTGACATTCACATGGACATTCACATTGACATTCACATTGACATTCACATTGACATTCACATTGACATTCACATTGACATTCACATTGACATTCACATCGAAATTCACATCGACATTCACATTGACATTCACATTGACATTCACATTGACATTCACATTGACATTCACATTGACATTCACATTGGCATTCACATTGGCATTCACATTGACATTCACATTGACATTCACATGGACATTCACATTGACATTCACATGGACATTCACATTGACATTCACATTGACATTCACATTGACATTTACATTGACATTCACATCGAAATTCACATCGACATTCACATTGACATTGACAATCGCTTTCACATTCGCATTGGCATTCGCATTCACATTCACATTCCCATTCACATTCACATTCACATTCACATTCACATTCACATTCACATTCACACTCACATTCACGTTGACATTCACATTGACATTCACATTGCGGTTTTCTCTAGAACCTTCCCGAAGAAACGCCGCGTCTAACGTTTCAACTTACATATAATACCTACATACTTTTAAAAAATAATGTGCCACAGCAAAGCGTGGCGGGGGGAAAGCTAGTATATAATAAAATCGTGTCTGTCTGTATGTATGTATGTATGTATGTTTGTAACGGCATCACTTGAGAACGGCTCAACGTAGAAAGCTGGGGTTTGGGCTGTTAGACGCGGCGTTTCTTCGAGAAGGTTTAGGAAAAAACATAATTCAAAAAAGTACATTGGTTCAAAAGTTGTGACGTCATTAGTGAACACATGTCAACTTTATCGCTCTCTATTGCGCACGTTTCTGCATATAACTTTTAAACGAATAGACTTTTTCGAATGCGGTTTGCTCTAAAACCTCCCAGAGAGGCAGAGGGAGAGAAAGAGAGAGAGAGAGGGAGAGGGAGTGAGAGAGTGGGGGGGGAGAGGGGGCGAATGAGAGAGGGAGAGACGCAAAGCGGGAGAATTCACCATCGCATTCACATTTACATTCGCATTCACATTTACATTCAGATTCACATTTACATTGACACTGACACTGACAATCACATTGACATTGACATTGACATTGACATTGACATTGACATTGACATTCACATTGACATTCACATTGCTATTTACATTGACAGTCGCATTGACATTGACATTGTCATTGCTATTGACATTGACATTGACATTGACATTGACATTGACATTGACACTGACACTGACACTGACACTGACACTGACACTGACACTGACATTGACATTCACATTGATATTCACATTGACAATCACATGGACATTCACATGGACATTCACATCGACATCGACATCGACATTGACAATCGCATTCACATTGATATTGACATTGACATTGCCCTTGACACTGACACTGACACTGACAATGACACTTTCACTAATACTGACACTGACGGTGACAATGACACTTTCACTAACACTGTCACTGACAATGACACTGACACT
This sequence comes from Lasioglossum villosulum, assembly GCA_963971365.1. Lineage (NCBI taxonomy): Eukaryota > Metazoa > Arthropoda > Insecta > Hymenoptera > Halictidae > Lasioglossum > Lasioglossum villosulum. Next base: position 166,136 of record CAXARU010000001.1, read on the forward strand.
GACACTGACACTGACACTGACACTGACACTGACACTGACACTGACACTGACACTGACACTGACACTGACATTCACATTCACATTCACATTCACATTCACATTCACATTGACATTGACATTGACATTGACATTGACATTGACATTGACATTGACATTGACATTGACATTGACATTGACATTGACATTGACATTGACATTGACATTGACATTGACATTGACATTGACATTGACATTGACATTGACATTGACATTGACATTGACATTGACATTGACATTGACATTGACATTGACATTGACATTGACATTGACAGTCGCATTGACATCGACATTGTCATTGCTATTGACATTGACATTGACATTGACATTGACATTGACACTGACACTGACACTGACACTGACACTGACATTGACATTCACATTGACATTGACATTGACATTGACATTGACATTGCTATTTACATTGACAGTCGCATTGACATTGACATTGTCATTGCTATTGACATTGACATTGACATTGACATTGACATTGACACTGACACTGACACTGACACTGACACTGACACTGACATTGACATTCACATTGACATTCACATTGACATTGCTATTTACATTGACAGTCGCATTGACATTGACATTGTCATTGCTATTGACATTGACATTGACATTGACATTGACATTGACACTGACACTGACACTGACACTGACACTGACACTGACATTGACATTCACATTGACATTCACATTGACATTCACATGGACATTCACATGGACATCCACATCGACATCGACATTGACAATCGCATTCACATTGATATTGACATTGACATTGCCCTTGACACTGACACTGACACTGACAATGACACTTTCACTAATACTGACACTGACGGTGACAATGACACTTTCACTAACACTGTCACTGACAATGACACTGACACTGACACTGACACTGACATTCACATTGACATTGACATTGACATTGACATTGACAATGACATTGACATTGACATTGACATTGACATTGACATTGACATTGACATTGACATTGACATTGACATTGACATTGACATTGACATTGACATTGACATTGACATTGCTATTTACATTGACAGTCGCATTGACTTTGACATTGTCATTGCTATTGACATTGACATTGACATTGACATTGACATTGACACTGACACTGACACTGACACTGACACTGACACTGACATTGACATTCACATTGACATTCACATTGACATTCACATGGACATTCACATGGACATCCACATCGACATCGACATTGACAATCGCATTCACATTGATATTGACATTGACATTGCCCTTGACACTGACACTGACACTGACAATGACACTTTCACTAATACTGACACTGACGGTGACAATGACACTTTCACTAACACTGTCACTGACAATGACACTGACACTGACACTGACACTGACATTCACATTGACATTGACATTGACATTGACATTGACAATGACATTGACATTGACATTGACATTGACATTGACATTGACATTGACATTGACATTGACATTGACATTGACATTGACATTGACATTGACATTGACATTGACATTGACATTGACATTGACATTGACATTGACATTGACATTGACATTGACATTGACATTGACATTGACATTGACATTGACACTGACACTGACACTGACACTGACACTGACACTGACACTGACACTGACACTGACACTGACACTGACATTGACATTCACATTCACATTGACATTGACATTGACATTGACATTGACATTGACATTGACATTGACATTGACATTGACATTGACATTGACATTGACATTGACATTGACATTGACATTGACATTGACATTGACATTGACATTGACATTGACATTGACATTGACATTGACATTGACATTGACATTGACATTGACATTGACATTGACATTGACATTGACATTGACATTGACATTGACATTTACATTGACAGTCGCATTGACATTGACAATGACATTGCTATTGACATTGACATTGACATTGACATTGACATTGACATTGACATTGACATTGACATTGCTATTGACATTGACATTGACATTGACATTGACATTGACATTGACATTGACATTGACATTGACATTGACATTGACATTGACATTGACATTGACATTGCTATTTACATTGACAGTCGCATTGACATTGACATTGACATTGCTATTGACATTGACATTGACATTGACATTGACATTGACATTGCCATTGACATTGACATTCACATTCACATTCACATTTACATTGACATTGACATTGACATTGACATTGACATTGACATTGACAGTGACATTGACATTGACATCCACATTCACATTTACATTCAGATTCACATTGACACTGACACTGACACTGACATTGACATTGACATTGACATTGACATTGACATTGACATTGACAATCGCTTTCACATTGACATTGACATTGACATTGACAATCGCTTTCACATTGACATTATCATTGACATTGACATTGACATTCACATCGACATGCACATCGACATTGACATTGACATTGGCAACCCGCCCGGAGGGCCTAGCTACGAGGGCGTGCCGGAGGCACGCCGCGAGCAGCTAGTATATAATAAAATCGTGTCTGTCTGTATGTATGTATGTATGTATGTTTGTAACGGCATCACTTGAGAACGGCTCAACGTAGAAAGCTGGGGTTTGGGCTGTTAGACGCGGCGTTTCTTCGAGAAGGTTTAGGAAAAAACATAATTCAAAAAAGTACATTGGTTCAAAAGTTGTGACGTCATTAGTGAACACATGTCAACTTTTTCGCTCTCTATTGCGCACGTTTCTGCATATAACTTTTAAACGAATAGACTTTTTCGAATGCGGTTTGCTCTAAAACCTCCCAGAGAGACAGAGGGAGAGAAAGAAAGAGAGAGAGAGAGGGAGAGAGAGAGAGAGAGTGGGGGGGAGAGGGGGCGAATGAGAGAGGGAGAGACGCAAAGAGGGAGAATTCACCATCGCATTCACATTTACATTCACATTCACATTTACATTGACACTGACACTGACAATCACATTGACATTGACATTGACATTGACATTGACATTGACATTGACATTGACATTGACATTGACATTGACATTGACATTGACATTGACATTCACATTGCTATTTACATTGACAGTCGCATTGACATTGACATTGACATTGCTATTGACATTGACATTGACATTGACATTGACATTGACATTGACATTGACACTGACACTGACACTGACACTGACATTGACATTCACATTGACATTCACATTGACATTCACATGGACATTCACATGGACATTCACATCGACATCGACATCGACATTGACAATCGCATTCACATTGATATTGACATTGACATTGCCCTTGACACTGACACTGACACTGACAATGACACTTTCACTAATACTGACACTGACGGTGACAATGACACTTTCACTAACACTGTCACTGACAATGACACTGACACTGACACTGACACTGACATTCACATTCACATTCACATTGACATTGACATTGACATTGACATTGACATTGACATTGACATTGACATTGACATTGACATTGACATTGACATTGACATTGACATTGACATTGACATTGACATTGACATTGACATTGACATTGACATTGACATTGACATTGACATTGACATTGACATTGACATTGACATTGACATTGACATTGACATTGACATTGACATTGACATTGACATTGACATTGACATTGACATTGACATTGACATTGACATTGACATTGACATTGACATTGACATTGACATTGACATTGACATTGACATTGACATTGACATTGACATTGACATTGACATTGACATTGACATTGACATTGACATTGACATTGACATTGACATTGACATTGACATGGACATTGGCAACCCGCCCGGAGGGCCTAGCTACGAGGGCGTGCCGGAGGCACGCCGCGAGCAGCTAGTATTCGTATAAAATTAATATAAATTAAAGTAACATTTATATTTAAATGAAATTTTTATATAGATTTAATTTTAATATAAAATTAATATAAATTAAAGTAATATTTATATTTAAATGAAATTTTTATATAGATTTAATTTTAGTATAAAGTTAATATAAATTAAAGTAATATTTATATTTAAGTGAAATTTTTATATAGATTTAATTTTAATATAAAGTTAATATAAATTAATGTAATATTTATATTTAAGTGAAATTTTTATATAGATTTAATTTTAATAGAAAATTAATATAAATTAAAGTAATATTTATATTTAAATGAAATTTATGTATCGATTTAATTTTAATAGAAAATGAATATAAATTAAAGTAATATTTATAATTAAATGAAATATTTATATAAATTTAATATTAGTATGAAATTAATATAAAATGAAGTAATATTTATATTTAAATGAAATTTTTATATCGATTTAATTTTAATAGAAAATTAATATAATTTAATGTAATATTTATAATTAAATGAAATTTTTATATAGATTTAATTTTAATATAAAATTAATATAAATTAAAGTAATATTTATATTTAAATGAAATTTTTATATAGATTTAATTTTAATATAAAATTAATATAAATTAAAGTAATATTTATATTTAAATGAAATTTTTATACAAATTTAATATTAATATCAAATGAATATAAATTAATTTAATATTTATATTTAAATGCAATTTATATATACATTTAATATTGGTATAAAATTAATATAAATTTGTATCTAAATGAAATTTTTATATAGATTTAATTTTATTATAAAATTAATATGAATTAAAGTATATTTTTACTTAAATGAATTTTTTATACAAATTTAATATTAATTTCAAATGAATATAAATTAAAGTAATATTAATAATTAAATGAAATTTTTATATAAGGTTAATATTCGTATAAAATTAATATAAATTAAAGTAATATTTATATTTAAATGAAATTTTTATATAGATTTAATTTTAGTAGAAAATTAATATAAATTAAAGTAATATTTATATTTAAATGAAATTTTTATACAAATTTAATATTAATATCAAATGAATATAAATTAATTTAATATTTATACTTAAATGCAATTTATATATACATTTAATATTGGTATAAAATTAATATAAATTTGTATCTAAATGAAATTTTTATATAGATTTAATTTTATTATAAAATTAATATGAATTAAAGTATATTTTTACTTAAATGAATTTTTTATACAAATTTAATATTAATTTCAAATGAATATAAATTAAAGTAATATTAATAATTAAATGAAATTTTTATAAGGTTAATATTCGTATAAAATTAATATAAATTAAAGTAATATTTATATTTAAATGAAATTTTTATATAGATTTAATTTTAATATAAAATTAATATATATTAAAGTAATATTTATATTCAAATGAAATTTTTATATCAATTTAATTTTAATATAAAATTAATATAATTTAAAGTAATATTTATATTTAAATGAAATTTTTATATAGATTTAATTTTAATAGAAAATGAATATAAATTAAAGTAATATTTATAATTAAATGAAATTTTTATATAAATTTAATATTAGTATAAAATTAATATAAATTAAACTAATATTTATATTTAAATGAAATTTTTATATAGATTTAATTTTTATACAAAATTAATATAAATTAAAGTAATATCTATATTTAAATGAAATTTGTATATAGATGTAATTTTAATAGAAAATGAATATAAATTAAAGTAATAATTATAATTAAATGACATTTTTATATAAATTTAATATTAGTATAAAATTCATATAAATTAAAGTAATATTTATATTTAAATGAAATTTTTATATAGATTTAATTTTAATATAAAATTAATATAAATTAAAGTAATATTTATAATTAAATGAAATTTTTATATAAATTTAATATTAGTATAAAATTAATATAAATTAAAGTAATATTTATATTTAAATGAAATTTTTATATAGATTTAATTTTAATAGAAAATTAATATAAATTAAAGTAATATTTATGTTTAAATGAAATTTTTATATCGATTTAATTTTAATATAAAATTAATATAAATTAAAGTAATATTTATATTTAAATGAAATTTTTATATAGATTTAATTTTAATATAAAGTTAATATAAATTAAAGTAATATATATATATTTAAGTGAAATTGTTATATAGATTTAATTTTAATAGAAAATTAATATAAATTAAAGTAATATTTATATTTAAATGAAATTTTTATATCTGTTTAATTTTAATATAAAATTAATATAAATTAAAGTAATAACTATATTTAAATGAAATTTTTATATCGATGTAATTTTAATATAAAATTAATATAAATTAAAGTAATATTTATAATTAAATGGCATTTTTTATAAATTTAATATTAGTATAAAATTCATATAAATTAAAGTAATATTTATATTTAAATGAAATTTTTATATAGATTTAATTTTAATATAAAATTAACATAAATTAATGTAATATTTGTAACTAAATGAAATTTTTATATAGATTTAATTTTAATAGAAAATTAATATAAATTAAAGTAATATTTATATTTAAATGAAATTTTTATATCGATTTAATTTTAATATAAAATTAATACAAATTAAAGTAATATTTATATTTAAATGAAACTTTTATATAGATTTAGTTTTAATATAAAATTAACATAAATTAAAGTAATATTTATATTTATATGAAATTTTTATATAGATTTAATTTTAATATAAAGTTAATATAAATTAATGTAATATTTATATTTAAGTGAAATTTTTATATAGATTTAATTTTAATAGAAAATTAATATAAATTAAAGTAATATTTATATTTAAATGAAATTTATGTATCGATTTAATTTTAATAGAAAATGAATATAAATTAAAGTAATATTTATAATTAAATGAAATTTTTATATAAATTTAATATTAGTATGAAATTAATATAAATTAAAGTAATATTTATATTTAAATGAAATTTTTATATCGATTGAATTTTAATAGAAAATTAATATAATTTAATGTAATATTTATAATTAAATGAAATTTTTATATAGATTTAATTTTAATATAAAATTAATATAAATTAAAGTAATATTTATATTTAAATGAAATTTTTATATAGATTTAATTTTAATATAAAATTAATATAAATTAAAGTAATATTTATATTTAAATGAAATTTTTATACAAATTTAATATTAATATCAAATGAAAATAAATTAATTTAATATTTATATTTAAATGCAATTTATGTATACATTTAATATTGGTATAAAATTAATATAAATTTGTATCTAAATGAAATTTTTATATAGATTTAATTTTATTATAAAATTAATATGAATTAAAGTATATTTTTATTTAAATGAATTTTTTATACAAATTTAATATTAATTTCAAATGAATATAAATTAAAGTAATATTTATAATTAAATGAAATTTTTATATAAGGTTAATATTCGTATAAAATTAATATAAATTAAAGTAATATTTATATTTAAATGAAATTTTTATATAGATTTAATTTTAATATAAAATTAATATATATTAAAGTAATATTTATATTTAAATGAAATTTTTATATCAATTTAATTTTAATATAAAATTAATATAATTTAAAGTAATATTTATATTTAAATGAAATTTTTATATAGATTTAATTTTAATATAAAGTTAATATAAATTAAAGTAATATATATATATATTTAAGTGAAATTGTTATATAGATTTAATTTTAATAGAAAATTAATATATATTAAAGTAATATTTATATTCAAATGAAATTTTTATATCAATTTAATTTTAATATAAAATTAATATAATTTAAAGTAATATTTATATTTAAATGAAATTTTTATATAGATTTAATTTTAATAGAAAATGAATATAAATTAAAGTAATATTTATAATTAAATGAAATTTTTATATAAATTTAATATTAGTATAAAATTAATATAAATTAAACTAATATTTATATTTAAATGAAATTTTTATATAGATTTAATTTTTATACAAAATTAATATAAATTAAAGTAATATCTATATTTAAATGAAATTTGTATATAGATGTAATTTTAATAGAAAATGAATATAAATTAAAGTAATAATTATAATTAAATGACATTTTTATATAAATTTAATATTAGTATAAAATTCATATAAATTAAAGTAATATTTATATTTAAATGAAATTTTTATATAGATTTAATTTTAATATAAAATTAATATAAATTAAAGTAATATTTATAATTAAATGAAATTTTTATATAAATTTAATATTAGTATAAAATTAATATAAATTAAAGTAATATTTATATTTAAATGAAATTTTTATATAGATTTAATTTTAATAGAAAATTAATATAAATTAAAGTAATATTTATGTTTAAATGAAATTTTTATATCGATTTAATTTTAATATAAAATTAATATAAATTAAAGTAATATTTATATTTAAATGAAATTTTTATATAGATTTAATTTTAATATAAAGTTAATATAAATTAAAGTAATATATATATATTTAAGTGAAATTGTTATATAGATTTAATTTTAATAGAAAATTAATATAAATTAAAGTAATATTTATATTTAAATGAAATTTTTATATCTGTTTAATTTTAATATAAAATTAATATAAATTAAAGTAATAACTATATTTAAATGAAATTTTTATATCGATGTAATTTTAATATAAAATTAATATAAATTAAAGTAATATTTATAATTAAATGGCATTTTTTATAAATTTAATATTAGTATAAAATTCATATAAATTAAAGTAATATTTATATTTAAATGAAATTTTTATATAGATTTAATTTTAATATAAAATTAACATAAATTAATGTAATATTTGTAACTAAATGAAATTTTTATATAGATTTAATTTTAATAGAAAATTAATATAAATTAAAGTAATATTTATATTTAAATGAAATTTTTATATCGATTTAATTTTAATATAAAATTAATACAAATTAAAGTAATATTTATATTTAAATGAAACTTTTATATAGATTTAGTTTTAATATAAAATTAACATAAATTAAAGTAATATTTATATTTATATGAAATTTTTATATAGATTTAATTTTAATATAAAGTTAATATAAATTAATGTAATATTTATATTTAAGTGAAATTTTTATATAGATTTAATTTTAATAGAAAATTAATATAAATTAAAGTAATATTTATATTTAAATGAAATTTATGTATCGATTTAATTTTAATAGAAAATGAATATAAATTAAAGTAATATTTATAATTAAATGAAATTTTTATATAAATTTAATATTAGTATGAAATTAATATAAATTAAAGTAATATTTATATTTAAATGAAATTTTTATATCGATTGAATTTTAATAGAAAATTAATATAATTTAATGTAATATTTATAATTAAATGAAATTTTTATATAGATTTAATTTTAATATAAAATTAATATAAATTAAAGTAATATTTATATTTAAATGAAATTTTTATATAGATTTAATTTTAATATAAAATTAATATAAATTAAAGTAATATTTATATTTAAATGAAATTTTTATACAAATTTAATATTAATATCAAATGAAAATAAATTAATTTAATATTTATATTTAAATGCAATTTATGTATACATTTAATATTGGTATAAAATTAATATAAATTTGTATCTAAATGAAATTTTTATATAGATTTAATTTTATTATAAAATTAATATGAATTAAAGTATATTTTTATTTAAATGAATTTTTTATACAAATTTAATATTAATTTCAAATGAATATAAATTAAAGTAATATTTATAATTAAATGAAATTTTTATATAAGGTTAATATTCGTATAAAATTAATATAAATTAAAGTAATATTTATATTTAAATGAAATTTTTATATAGATTTAATTTTAATATAAAATTAATATATATTAAAGTAATATTTATATTTAAATGAAATTTTTATATCAATTTAATTTTAATATAAAATTAATATAATTTAAAGTAATATTTATATTTAAATGAAATTTTTATATAGATTTAATTTTAATATAAAGTTAATATAAATTAAAGTAATATATATATATATTTAAGTGAAATTGTTATATAGATTTAATTTTAATAGAAAATTAATATAAATTAAAGTAATATTTATATTTAAATGAAATTTTTATATCTATTTAATTTTAATATAAAATTAATATAAATTAAAGTAATAACTATATTTAAATGAAATTTTTATATCGATGTAATTTTAATATAAAATTAATATAAATTAAAGTAATATTTACAATTAAATGACATAGTTATATAAATTTAATATTAGTATAAAATTAATATAAATTAAAGTAATATCTATATTTAAATGAAATTTGTATATAGATGTATTTTAAAAGAAAATGAATATAAATTAAAGTAATATTTATATTTAAATGAAATTTTTATATAAATTTAATTTTAATATAAAATTAATACAAATTAAAGTAATATTTATATTTAAATGAAACTTTTATATAGATTTAGTTTTAATATAAAATTAACATAAATTAAAGTAATATTTATATTTATATGAAATTTTTATATACATTTAATTTTAGTAGAAAATTAATATAAATTAAAGTAATATTTATATTTAAATGAAATTTTTATACAAATTTAATATTAATATCAAATGAATATAAATTAATTTAATATTTATATTTAAATGCAATTTATATATACATTTAATATTGGTATAAAATTAATATAAATTTGTATCTAAATGAAATTTTTATATAGATTTAATGTTAATATTAAATTAATATGAATTAAAGTATATTTTTATTTAAATGAATTTTTTATACAAATTTAATATTAATTTCAAATGAATATAAATTAAAGTAATATTTATAATTAATTGAAATTTTTATATAAGTTTAATATTCGTATAAAATTAATATAAATTAAAGTAACATTTATATTTAAATGAAATTTTTATATAGATTTAATTTTAATAGAAAATTAATATAATTTAATGTAATATTTATAATTAAATGAAATTTTTATATAGATTTAATTTTAATATAAAATTAATATAAATTAAAGTAATATTTATATTTAAATGAAATTTTTATATAGATTTAATTTTAATATAAAATTAATATAAATTAAAGTAATATTTATATTTAAATGAAATTTTTATACAAATTTAATATTAATATCAAATGAAAATAAATTAATTTAATATTTATATTTAAATGCAATTTATATATACATTTAATATTGGTATAAAATTAATATAAATTTGTATCTAAATGAAATTTTTATATAGATTTAATTTTATTATAAAATTAATATGAATTAAAGTATATTTTTATATAAATGAATTTTTTATACAAATTTAATATTAATTTCAAATGAATATAAATTAAAGTAATATTTATAATTAAATGAAATTTTTATATAAGGTTAATATTCGTATAAAATTAATATAAATTAAAGTAATATTTATATTTAAATGAAATTTTTGTATAGATTTATTTTTAATATAAAATTAATATATATTAAAGTAATATTTATATTTAAATGAAATTTTTATATCAATTTAATTTTAATATAAAATTAATATAATTTAAAGTAATATTTATATTTAAATGAAATTTTTATATAGATTTAATTTTAATAGAAAATGAATATAAATTAAAGTAATATTCATAATTAAATGAAATTTTTATATAAATTTAATATTAGTATAAAATTAATATAAATTAAACTAATATTTATATTTAAATGAAATTTTTATATAGATTTAATTTTTATATAAAATTAATATAAATTAAAGTAATATCTATATTTAAATGAAATTTGTATATAGATGTATTTTAAAAGAAAATGAATATAAATTAAAGTAATAATTATAATTAAATGACATTTTTATATAAATTTAATATTAGTATAAAATTCATATAAATTAAAGTAATATTTATATTTAAATGAAATTTTTATATAGATTTAATTTTAATATAAAATTAATATAAATTAAAGTAATATTTATAATTAAATGAAATTTTTATATAAATTTAATATTAGTATAAAATTAATATAAATTAAAGTAATATTTATATTTAAATGAAATTTTTATACAAATTTAATATTAATATCAAATGAATATAAATTAATTTAATATTTATATTTAAATGCAATTTATATATACATTTAATATTGGTATAAAATTAATATAAATTTGTATCTAAATGAAATTTTTATATAGATTTAATGTTAATATTAAATTAATATGAATTAAAGTATATTTTTATTTAAATGAATTTTTTATACAAATTTAATATTAATTTCAAATGAATATAAATTAAAGTAATATTTATAATTAATTGAAATTTTTATATAAGTTTAATATTCGTATAAAATTAATATAAATTAAAGTAACATTTATATTTAAATGAAATTTTTATATAGATTTAATTTTAATATAAAATTAATATAAATTAAAGTAATATTTATATTTAAATGAAATTTTTATATAGATTTAATTTTAATATAAAATTAATATAAATTAAAGTAATATTTATATTTAAATGAAATTTTTATATAGATTTAATTTTAATATAAAGTTAATATAAATTAATGTAATATTTATATTTAAGTGAAATTTTTATATAAATTTAATATTAGTATGAAATTAATATAAATTAAAGTAATATTTATATTTAAATGAAATTTTTATATGGATTGAATTTTAATAGAAAATTAATATAATTTAATGTAATATTTATAATTAAATGAAATTTTTATATAGATTTAATTTTAATATAAAATTAATATAAATTAAAGTAATATTTATATTTAAATGAAATTTTTATATAGATTTAATTTTAATATAAAATTAATATAAATTAAAGTAATATTTATATTTAAATGAAATTTTTATACAAATTTAATATTAATATCAAATGAAAATAAATTAATTTAATATTTATATTTAAATGCAATTTATATATACATTTAATATTGTTATAAAATTAATATAAATTTGTATCTAAATGAAATTTTTATATAGATTTAATTTTATTATAAAATTAATATGAATTAAAGTATATTTTTATATAAATGAATTTTTTATACAAATTTAATATTAATTTCAAATGAATATAAATTAAAGTAATATTTATAATTAAATGAAATTTTTATATAAGGTTAATATTCGTATAAAATTAATATAAATTAAAGTAATATTTATATTTAAATGAAATTTTTATATAGATTTAATTTTAATATAAAATTAATATATGTCGTCGGTAGCCGGCTTTGATCTTTTCTTGATCGATAAGGCATTATTTTCATACGTCAACGAGCTCACGGGTTCTGTAGAATATCACGTCTCTTCCTGTCAACTCTCTTATTGATTCTGAAGTTTCCCCAAGATTTTTGCAACCGTTGACAACGTAAATGATTCAACTTCTCTATTGATATTGTCATGTTTTTATATGACAACTTTTATATACACTGAGGTCATCAGAAACGTATCTATTCTACCACCCGTGATCACGTTCAACAAGGTCATTTTCTTAAAGGACCTTGTCTCGCATTTCTTCAATCATAACAATACAATTTTTTTTGAACATAACAAATTTATGAACTGTTGAACAAGATAAACGTAACGTAACAATAGAAGTAACAATAAAACGGTAACAAGAACAATAAATCTTTGCCGTTGTCGCTACGCCCCGACACGGCCTTCCTGACTGTCACACGTCCTCGTGTGCAATTACGATCTTCTACAATTGTCTGCGAAGAAAGACATCTTCCTTATTTCCCGTTCGGACATTCTGACAAAACATTCCCTGTTCCGTTCGCCATAGACCTTGTACAAAAACACTATTAATGTGTGTTCAATTAACGGTTTCAAAAAAAATCAAATAGTTTTATAGTGGAAAACAAAATTAGCAATGGTCCGTGCGGTTTTGACACACAGTGAGCTCAAGACAACATTATTAACTTTTTGGTCCACCACTGGACACAGCAAGACAAAAACAAAGCCAACCCATGTGGCTTTAGATCACCCACGTGATCACTCATAACTCAGTCATGTGACTCCTAACCAACTATATGGTCAACTCACAATATCCATCGTGTGCCGTTACATCGCCCCGCCTCCGCCCAGCTAAACTGGGTTTAGGATTTTTTTGGCTTACGACTAATAAGCACGACGCATGGATTTTCAAATGTTTCTTTCCTCACTGTTCTCCCCGACACGGCTCATTCTGTGTATCTATTTTTTTTTTACTTATTCATCAAATGTATCAAGTTCTATGGGAACAGAACTGTCAGGCATCAATCTCAATCGCTCATGAGCATATTTAAGTGTTCTGTTACTATCTAAAGATTTTAAGATGTATCGGTCGTTGGGCAAGACTTCTTCTACTTTATACGGACCGCGAAATTTAGCATCTAGTTTCGTTTGATTCCGTTCATGATTTTCTACGAGAACGTAATCTCCAACCGAGAATCTAATAATTTTTGCTTTAGTGGTGTCAAATCGTGTTTTGTCCCTTGCGGCATTTCGGTTGATCGCTCGAGTCGCTTGTTCCCTGATATCCGAAAGATTGACTTCTTCATCCTCATTATTTACGGCTGACAAAGACATTGGTCTGGCAACTTTACCGATAAATAACTCCAAGGGACTATAATTGGTCGTACGATTTGCTGTACAATTCAATGCCAGTTGAACATCTCCGAGAGACTCTTGCCAGGATTTGCTATTGTCTAACTCTATCGCTGTCAACATATTTTTCAGTGTGGCCATCGTTCTCTCTACCTGACCATTGGCACGGCTCGTACCCGTAGCGATTAGGTGTAGGTCAATATTTTGGGTCCTGCAATAGTCACGAAAGCTACCGCTTGTAAAACATTTGCCCTGGTCGGCAATAATTCTGGACGGAGTCCCAAACAAATTTACACAGTGATTTAATGCCGTAATAGCACTAATCGCGTCTATGCTGATTGCATGTCGTAAAACCACAAACTTGGTAAACGCATCGATGAACACGAACACGTATTCTTTAACATTATTTTTGCCACTAAGTTTCCCCGTAGCATCGAGGTGAATTGTATGCCACGGTACGCTTACTTTAGGAATGGGATGCAATTCGGCCTGTGTTTTACCTGAATGAGGCTTCGCTAGTTTACAAGTGATGCAGTTCTCGACAAATTTACGAACGTATTTGGACATGTTGGGGAACCAGTAATGTCGATAAGCCATTTCTAACGTTTTGTTCCAACCAAGATGCATAATGGACTCATGAACATTATTGATTACGGACCATCTAAAATGTATGGGAACTATGGGTAAATATCGATTGCGATTATTACGCTGTATTTTTCTATGCAGAACTCTAGATTTTAACAAATACGTTTTGGCGGTATCAGAATCCATTTCTTTGTTTTCAATTTCAGAAATAATTTTATTCAGTTTATCGTCCCGTCGTTGCTCAGCTTGTAACCAACTCTGCGATATCTCAGCTAAGTCAACACGTTTCTGTTCAATTCGTTTGGGACTATCACTGATCGGTAATGGGTTTCGCGAGAAGAAATCCGCGTGACCCATCCGCTTTCCTTCTCGGTACATGATGTCAAAATCATATGCCTGAAGAAACGCCCACCATCGATATACCCGCGGGGTAAGGTCCACCTTTGTACGCGAAGCTTTCAGTGAGTTGCAGTCTGTGACCACTAAAAATTGTCTTCCTTGCAAGAAGTGGCGGAAATGTTTTATGGCATTGACTACAGCTAACGTCTCTAGCTCATACGAATGGTATCGGGATTCGGCCCCAGAGGTTCTTTTACTATAATACGCAACCGCATGAGATTTTTTATCCACTTTTTGGATTAACACTGCACCATAACCATCCGAGCTAGCGTCAGTATGTAGCTCGGTTGGATATGACGGATTGAATAGCATCAATACCGGTTCATTCGTGAGTTTCTCTATGATTTCCTGTCTGATCTTTTCGTGTTGCGGTTTCCATTCGATTTTCCCTTTTCCCGTAGTTAGTTTATACAGTGGAGAAGTGATCTGTGAAAATTTAGGTATGAACTGTCTAAAATAGGAAGCGAGGCCGATAAATTGTCTAAGTTGGGTCACCGTGGAAGGAGGAAGAGATTCCGTTAATGCTTTTATTTTCCGCGGGTTTGGCCTGATTTCCCCAGCACTCACTTCGAAGCCCAAATAGTCTACACGCGATTTTAAAAATGTACATTTAGCTAAGTTAAGCGAGAATCCCGCTAATTTTAATCTATCTAACACTATTTGCAACCTCTCTAGAGACTGCTGTATGGAGTCGGCAGGAATCATTATATCATCTATGTAGCATATTACAAAAGTGTTTACGAGATCAGAAAGAGCTCGATTTATGGCTCTTTGGAACACTGACGGTGCGTTACGAAGCCCAAACGGCATGGATAAATACTCGTATTGACCATCCGGAGTAACAAATGCAGTCTTTTCTATCGAATTATTATCAATAGGAATTTGATGAAAACCCGACGCCATGTCTAATGTCGTAAAATATTGTGCACCGTTTAATCGCTGAATTTGATCACTAATGAGCGGTAAGGGATATCTATCAGGAACTGTATTACTGTTCAGTTCTCGATAGTCAATACATAAACGATCAGAACTATCTTTTTTTCTTTACGAGAATTATTGGACTGGCAAACGGAGAACAACTTGGCCTAATTATCCCTGCTGACAAGAGTTCGCTGATTTTGTCCCTTACGATTTGTTTCTCATCAGGACTAAGTCGGTATGGTCGACGTTGCACAGTACGATTAGGATCTATTAATCGTATTTGTAATGTTCCTGTATTTATCCTACCTACAGGTGTGCCAACAACAAACAATTCTGAAAATTGATTTAACAAATTAATTAGCGATTCTTTTTCGATTCCAATTACATCCGTATCAATGCTATTAAAATTATCAATCTTTTTACCAACTTCACAGATATTTATAATTTTATCTCGTTTTAAAATAAAATTATTCATTGAAATTTCGACGGAAAACCCTGTAGCTATTAGGTCTCGACCGATCAAAATATTATTACTCAAGTTTTCATCTGGTACAACATGGAAAAGAATTTCAATTCTGTAATCGTGTATAATTACTTGGGACAATATTTGCATGTTGCTCAGTACATTAGCGTTGCCAAGACCAATTAACTTTGTTAAGCATTCAAATCGCTTGCCAGAAAATTTATTTGCAATCGATTCTTTTATCAAAGAACATTCCGCACCCGTATCAAAACAAAATTTATAGATCTCACCCGATTCCGTAAGTTCAGCAGTTACTGGCGCAATATTACACAAATTGATCCGCCGCTCCGTAGATGATTTCAATTTTTCCTCCTTTTTACATTGTGGAGCAATATGGCCTTCCTCTCCGCATTTAAAACAGGTGACTAGCTTTTTCGGTGGTCCTCGGGTACGGCTGCCTCCGTTCATATGAAGCTTCGATCCCAGCATTTTCGTAACTGTTTGATGACAGTCCGCTGCCTTATGACCCATCTTGCCACATGTAAAACACGTAACAATGCTTCTTGGTTTCTTGTTGTCCCTTGATTTTTCTTTTTCGTCGGTAATAGCTGGCCGCTTACGGAAATCATAAGCCATCAACTCTTTTTGTAGCGAAGCTCGGGTGTTAATGTTTGCCGTGAATGCAAGCCGCTGAAGCCGAGAATCCAACTGTACGCAATGTGTCAATGTTGAAGCAACAGCAATTTGTTCTGTTGACATTGATGCGTACAAATTCGAGAATGCAGCCAGAACACGATTCGAATAGGAAGATATACACTCGCCTTCTCTTGGTCTTCCCATGTTGATTCTTATCATTGCGGCAGCAGGGGTTTCAACAGCATCATATTGAGCAAGAAACATTTTCTTGAACTCATTCCAATCCATTCCTGCGTAATTTATTTGAGAAAACCACGCAGATGCACTTCCTTTCAGCGCTTTGATTAATGCCATTATTAATTCGCTACCTTGTATTGGATGCTCTCTGAGACAGACATTTACCGTTTCACACCAAGATTTTGCATTGTAGTCTGCATTGTCTGGGTTAAAATCTGGTAGAATTATCGGGGTTGTCAACGCTGGACCTCGCATTCGTTCTAGTAGCATCTCAAACATTAACTTCCAATTTGTTCCTTCATTGTTAGGCGAGGAGACTTGCGGAGCTGAATTTTCCTGCAAGGATCCCACTTCTGATGTCGTCGGTAGCCGGCTTTGATCTTTTCTTGATCGATAAGGCATTATTTTCATACGTCAACGAGCTCACGGGTTCTGTAGAATATCACGTCTCTTCCTGTCAACTCTCTTATTGATTCTGAAGTTTCCCCAAGATTTTTGCAACCGTTGACAACGTAAATGATTCAACTTCTCTATTGATATTGTCATGTTTTTATATGACAACTTTTATATACACTGAGGTCATCAGAAACGTATCTATTCTACCACCCGTGATCACGTTCAACAAGGTCATTTTCTTAAAGGACCTTGTCTCGCATTTCTTCAATCATAACAATACAATTTTTTTTGAACATAACAAATTTATGAACTGTTGAACAAGATAAACGTAACGTAACAATAGAAGTAACAATAAAACGGTAACAAGAACAATAAATCTTTGCCGTTGTCGCTACGCCCCGACATATATATTAAAGTAATATTTATATTTAAATGAAATTTTTATATCAATTTAATCTCTATCTCTATCTCTATATATAATAAAATCGTGTCTGTCTGTATGTATGTATGTATGTATGTATGTTTGTAACGGCATCACTTGAGAACGGCTCAACGTAGAAAGCTGGGGTTTGGGCCGTTAGACGCGGCGTTTCTTTGAGAAGGTTTAGGAAAAAACATAATTCATAAAAGTCCATTGGTTCAAAAGTTGTGACGTCCTTAGTGAACACATGTCAACTTTTTCGCCCTATTTTGCGCACGTTTCTGTTCATAACTTTTAACCGAATGGACTTTTACGAATGCGGTTTGCTCTAAAACCTCCCAGAGAGACAGAGAGAGAGAAAGAGAGAGAGAGGGTAAGGGAGTGAGAGTGTGGGGGGGAGAGGGGGCGAAAGAGAGAGGGAGAGAGACGCAAAGAGGATGAATTCACATTCACATTCGCATTTACATTCACATTCACATTCATATTAACACTGACTCTGACATTCACATTGACACTGACATTGACATTGACATTGACATTGACATTGACATTGACATTGACATTGACACTGACACTGACACTGACACTGACACTGACACTGACACTGACATTGACATTGACATTGACATTGACATTGACATTGACATTGACATTGACACTCACACTGACATTGACATTGACATTGACATTGACATTGACATTGACATTGACATTGACATTGACATGGACATTGACATTGACATCGACATTGACAATAAAATTGACATTGACATTGACATTGACATTGACATTGACATTGACATTGACATTGACATTGACATTGACATTGACATTGACATTGACATTGACATTGACATTGACATTGACATTGACATTGACATTGACATTGACATTGACATTCACATTGACATTCACATTGACATTCACATTGACATTCACATTGACATTCACATTGACATTCACATTGACATTCACATTGACATTCACATTGACATTCACATTGACATTCACATTGACATTCACATTGACATTCACATTGACATTCACATTGACATTCACATTGACATTCACATTGACATTCACATTGACATTCACATTGACATTGACATTGACATTGACATTGACATTGACATTGACATTGACATTGACATTGACATTGACATTGACATTGACATTGACACTGACACTGACACTGACATTCACATTCACATTGACACTGACACTGACACTGACACTGACATTCACATTGACGTTCACATTGACGTTCACATTGACATTCACATTGACATTCACATCGACATTCACATCGACATCGACATCGACATTGACATTGACATTGACATTGACATTGACATTGACATTGACATTGACATTGACATTGACATTGACATTGACATTGACATTGACATTGACATTGACATTGACATTGACATTGATATTGACAATCGCATTGACATTGACATTGACATTGAAATTGACATTGACATTGACATTGACATTGACATTGACATTGACATTGACATTGACATTGACATTGACATTCGCATTGACATTCGCATTGACATTCGCATTGACATTCGCATTGACATTCGCATTGACATTCGCATTGACATTCGCATTGACATTCGCATTGACATTCACATTGACATTCACATTCACATTCACATTCACATTCACATTCACATTCACATTCACATTCACATTCACATTCACATTCACATTGACACTGACACTGACATTCACATTCACATTGACACTGACACTGACATTCACATTGACATTCACATTGACATTCACATGGACATTCACATGGACATTCACATCGACATTCACATCGACATTCACATCGACATTGACATTGACATTGACATTGATATTGACATTGACATTGACATTGACATTGACATTGACACTGACACTGACACTGACACTGACACTGACACTTACACTGACACTTACACTTACACTGACACTGACACTGACAATCACATCGACATTGACAGTGACATTGACATTGACATTGACATTGACATTGACATTGACATTGACATTGACATTGAAATTGACATTGACATTGACATTGACATTGACATTGACATTGACATTGACATTCACATCGACATTCACGTCGACATTCACATTGACATTCACATTGACATTCACATACACAGTCACATTCACATTCACATTCACATTCACATTCACATAAACATTCTCATCAACATCGACATCGACATCGACAGCGACATCGACAATCGCATTCACATTCACATTGACACTGACATTGACATTGACACTGACATTGACATTGACATTGACATTAACATTGGCAACCCGCCCGGAGGGCCTAGCTACGAGGGCGTGCCGGAGGCACGCCGCGAGCAGCTAGTATATAATAAAATCGTGTCTGTCTGTATGTTTGTAACGGCATCACTTGAGAACGGCTCAACGTAGAAAGCTGGGGTTTGGACCATTGGATTCGGCGTTTTCCCGATTAGGTTTTAGAACAAAAAAAATTCAAAAAAGTCTATTGGTTCAAAAGTTGTGACGTCATTAGTGAATAAAGGCAACTTTTTCGCTCTCTATTGCGCACGTTTCTGCATATAACTTTTAAACGAATAGACTTTTTCGAATG